>JAPMOQ010016164.1:0-36452 GCA_026543055.1 Argiope trifasciata | reverse complement strand
TGGCAAAAGGTATTAGACCAGAATGGCAATTTTATAATTTAATAAATAATTTATTCATTAAACGAAAATTTCTTTTCATTTTGACACAAAAATACGAAATGACTTTCCGAACGACCCAATAATACGTATGATTTTGAAAATTTATACACCAACCTGTCTCATGAAAAATTAATTAATGTCTGTACTTTGATTTATGACAAATATTTAAATAAAAGTATTATTACTAAAATTACTGGCTGCAGTTATGTAATTTTAATATCACTGAAAAATATGTTTTTATTGGTAATAATTTTTATAAACAAGTAAAGGCAATTCAATGGGAACAGGTTTCTGAAGTACATTATTTAATATTTTCCTAGATTATTATGAGATAAAGTAAATAATTATAATTTAATAAACGGTTGGATGTATATTGCTGTCTTACTTTAGATAAACTCAGATAATACCAATATTGTTACGATAGACAGATAGATGTATTTTTAAAACTCCAAATTATTAATTAAATACTTTTTTTTATCCACTGAAGTTCAAATACATTTTTTAAAAACTTCTAGTGGACCTCACTTGATGATAATGCATTTTTTTCAGATATTAATTCATTAATTAAATTTAATTCATTTTTAATACTTTAAATAGAGTCGTCAAATTCGTCGTGAAGCTCTGACATCATCAATCATTAAAAGTGAGATTCCTCACATATAAAATAACTTTTTTTTAATCCCCCCCTGAGGGTGACCATTGAAAAAGTCTTCAAGCCGGTTTCTTATTTATTTTTTAAACTTGATATTTAGTACTAATTTGTGTATATATATAAAAAGATAGATAGATTATCTTGTTCAAATTCCAAATCATTAATAAATTTTTTTTTATCCACTCAAGTACAAATATATTTTTTAAAACTTGTAGTGGAAGCCACTTTATGATGATGCATTTTTTTTTCAAATATTAATTCCTTAACTAAATTTAATTAATTTTTAGTACTTTAAATAGAGTCGCAAATTAGTCGCCAAGCTCTGAGCTCAATGATGCGGCACTTGCTCAACACGCAATAAGGCTGATCTTACCTTGACAGTTATACATATTAAACAGAGGTATTTGACATACTTAAGCCGGATTAACACAGATTTAAGTGTTTTTCACGTTAAGATAAAGGAAGGATACGAGGTAAATTCTTGAGAATATTAATAATTTTTTGATAATTAATAATTTTTAATAAATGTAACTAAAAAGAAATGTCTTTGTTAACCTATGTCGAAATTGAATTGAATTCGTTTTTGTTGTTCACAGGAAAATTTAACAGTATCATAAATCTTTATTTAAAAATTCGAAAAATGTTATTAAATTACTTTTTCTGATTTATTTATCATACTTATTTATCATTCTATTTGTTTATCATATCATAGTGAATTAGAATTATGATCATATGGCAAATGTAAAATGTAAGGTTAAAAGAATACATTATATTCATAAAACCTTATTTTGATTACAAGAATCTGGAAAGCATGAAGTTTTCCATACAAAACATTGCCGAGGATTGAGGATAAATACTAATATATTTAATGAACCATTTATCAAAAAATATAAATGGTTGAAAAATCCTAGTCATTTGTTTATCTATCTATATCTGGATTTCTGTTTCGATGGAATTGATAACATCTACTGTGCGCTGAATTGCATCTTTCAATTGTACTAAATAATAATATTTTAAATTACAAGGGATTATCTTTTAACTTTTCTATTCATTTTATGAAGATTTATCAAAATTTAAATTTTCCTCATTCCAATTACAGACGCTTAGCGACCTTATCATCCCATGGGTTGGGTCAGACGGTCTAATTTCCAAGATCATTACGAGCATGTAAATTATACTCTCACTAACTCTTACTTACAATATATCCTTCATATTCAGAGGTAGAATTGTTATACAGTTTCTAGAAATGAAAGCCCATGAAAAGACTGCAAATGATTTTCGTACATTACAGAGTAGGTGCGCTGGAATCTGTTTGACATTTATTGATAATGGCTGTGGTGGAAAGCAAGAATAAAATCAGTAAATCATATATCTAAGTGTGGTGACTTCTTAATAACCCAGTAACAGTTTCTAGACATTCGCGGTCACTTTTGTGAAACGTATAAGTTTCTGGACTTCAAATCCCTTCATTGCAGGTTCGATCCTTGGCGAAATTCAACCTACCCAATGGCACATTTCCGCCAACACCATTGCCTCATGAGTAATTGTTACTTTCCCCCAAAAAATGCAAATAAAAAATCTCGATCATGGACCTCCAGGTCTTACAACTACTTCTTATTTAACAGCCCGTAACAAAGCTGCTATGGCCACTTCAAAATTTCGTAAGGTTTACATTTCAGAATTGATGTATGCCGTATAATAAAAGGAGCGAATGAAGAGCATTTGTGAATTGTACATTTAAAGCTTACTCATATTACTTCTACATGCACATATACGTCTGCATGTACTTTATTATGTTACCTATACATATACGTTCATATTATATTACCTTTAAATGTACATGAGCTTATATTTATCTCTATATATGCTCATTTTTAATGAATACATTTATTACATGTTGCGTTGTACATATATAAAACTGGGGTATTTATTTTGACTTATCCTGTATTTCCACTTATAATAAATGATGTTAATATACTCAGTAATTTTAACCGAACGTCATTACGTACACATATTAATAAATGCTCTGATGAATTATGAATTTTAAATTTTTATTTAGATCATCTACCCTGTGAATCATATTTGTTATTGTTGTTTCGAATCCTAGGTCTATTTGAGCTATACCACCTCCAAAAACCTAAACATCTCCAAAAAGTCCATAAAAATATTGGATCCATTAGGATTTCAAAAATAGTAAAATGTAAACATTTAAGATTATGATTGGGGAGGTCTGATCTGCTTTTTACGAAGAACATTCGACAAAACTCCTCCGTCCGTGTTGGACGGTGAGAGATTTGGTGTGTCCACACAAAAAACGATAGAAGCCGTTTGTTGTGTTCTAGAGATATCCAGACGGTGACACCAAGTGGGACTCAAACCATAATGCCAAGAGGGAGCAGATGGGACTCTCCAAAGTGCAGTCGACTTCATCGATGTGATAGAGGAGATTTTAAAATAAGTTAGATTTGCATCACCAAGGAATATGCCAGCTGAGGCTGTCTTAGCTAGGTTATCAGCTATTTCATTCCCATTTAAGCCAACATGTGACAGGACCCACTGAAAGTGTATACCGTGCTCAGCAGAGAGATTGGCAATAAGAATTAAGATATTCATGCTGTGAATCATATTGAACAAAATATTTTAGTGACAACATTTTAAATATAATGATCCGCGTATCAGTCAATTAAATCAATCCATAAAGTTAACCGATTAATGAAAATATGTATATCACTATACTATAAAAATAGGGGGATTTGAGATAATTCTCTATACCGTTTTAAAAAAATGATAATCACTAATCGGGAACTGATTATTAGATATATGTGCGTTTGCGTTTGTTTGTGTGTGTTGGCGCTCTAAAGCCCAGACCATTTGACCATAAGTCTGAGGAAATTCGATGATGTTATTTAAGAGAGTGGAAATATGTAACTGTCGGGTGATTTCTTTTTCGAATTTTAAATAAAAATCAAACAAAAGTCTGTGGAAGAAGAAAACACTGCAAATACTTTTCACAACGATAACGTCTCTAAAATACACTTATGAGAGTCATTTCTTTTCTTTTTTTAACCTTATACAAATTTGTTTCAAAATTTTATAATAGTTTGTATGCTACAAATTGAAACTGTACATAGAATTTTATCTATGTAGCTGTTCATATTTTGTAGTTATAGAGCTCACTTATACTCAATCATTAAGACAAAGAGAATTAAAAAATTTGATAGACATCCACAAATAAGGCTCAAAATCCAGATACAAAATTTCATTTATCAGCTCAAAGAAATTTTGAATAATCATTTTCACAGACAGATAGACATAATTTCAAAAAATAAGTTTTTTATATTAAGATTTGTAGATTCTTTGAGTTATTTTAAAAATTATAATAATTTCTTTTTGTACATTTCATATGCAAGAAAAAAATTATTTAATATTTTTTAAAAACGAAAGTATTAATGTCATCAATATTCCTATTTTCTTAACGTACTCATAATCGCCTTTCTATTTTTTTTGTTATTTTTTCTTCAAATACATTTTTTTAAAATATTTCCTACGCTGTAATGCAATAATGCAAATTTTATTTTTTACGAATTCTTTTCTCATTACGTTTTCTTTTTTAACGAATTACGAGTATTTAAACACAGAAACTCTCATGGGTCTAATGGAACTCCAGATTTCTCTTTCGTGATACTTATGTGAAATCATTTCAGGTTGGTACATTGCCGTGCCGTGGTAGATGAAACGTTAACTAACGAAATTCAGCGAGTAAAAGTCATGGAATCCTGAAGGCTAATCCCCCGATTGAGGAATGGAGGAAAAATCATCCGGTTAGGATGATTGTAATAACTGTTTGATAATTGATAGCTTTCTGTAAGAGCTTACGTTAGATATTATTGTTTATAACATACTGCACACCTTTGAACAAAAAAAATTATTCCCTACACCAACAAAAAAATATCTATCATCTGATTCTCATTGGGCTATCTTGAAAAATCTTTCCATAAACAAAACACAAAATAACTGATCGCTCAAGAATAGCAGAGATAAAAAATATCGCCAAAAAAAGGGAAAAAGAATCCTTGGCGAGTTTACACCTAAAGACTCAATCTATAACACCAATATGGAATAATTATTCTCCCAAATAAAAGCCCGCCAACAGGAGACCATTGGAGAAAGAATTTTTCTGCAGGGAGGGGCTTAAGTGACGGAGGAGGGAGACATACATCTGTGACGTGTTTTGAGAGGGATTTCAAAGCAGTTTTGGCCATGGATTTCGAATATAAATACCGAGGCCTGGACCAAATGAAAGTATTCTCTCGCAGTTCAGCAAACTAGAAGCTACTAAACCTCCTCAAAAATGGCAAAATTCGTAAGTTGGCTTTTGCTCAGTTTTTTCATTTTTCCTAATTACCTTACATCATTTGATAAGTGTGTATAATTATTTCAATTTTTTAGTTGCCTTCCTGTCACTTTATATTAAATAATGTTTGCAAATAAAAACTCAGAGGGCTTTCAAAAGACGTGGAAACAAATTTATTTCATAAAATGTTTGTTTCAAATTTGTGTCTTATCTGTGATTACCTTTTATACAATAATTTTATTGTTAATTTTCTTATAGCAGTTTTTTTATTATTATATTAAAATCACTTACAAAAAACAAAAAGGTTTGGAAAAAAATTTTCTATCTTTTTTAAACTTCTTTGTAATCAATTAGTCTTATTTTTTACTTCTTAAATGCATTTTTAAAACTGTTATGCTCTAAATATCTAGGAATATTTTCCATTCTTTAGCTGAGATTCCTTCCGTGATGTAATTTCTTCCTTACATGACTGGAAATTATTGAAAATATTTTTTCCTTTAAAATCTTTCTAGAGTTAATGTTATTATCTAGAGTTAATGTTATTTTAATTGATCATATAAGAAGGAAAACAAAAATTAAATAACTTAATATGAACTTCAAACTTCAAATCTTTTCTTAAATTACAAAAATTTAATAAAACCAAAATGTCAAAAAAGTGAGATAAAATACTTTTTAATGCTCAAATATTTTACAAACGAATATTACTTAAATGCTCAAAAAGTTTTATGAATTGGAATGAATTTTCCAAGTGAAACACACATGTATATCAATTTCTCATAAAGAATCAACATACTCCTGCATCTGGTGAAAATGCTGAAAACTTCCAAAGTAAATCTCATTCAATTGATCAAAATTTCCATGAGTAACCATCATTCTTAAAAGTGAAACAGAAATGTATACCAATTTCCCTTTAAAGTTAATCATAAACGTACTATGGTCCATATATTGAAATTGAACTTACTTTGAATAACATAAAAGGTTTTTTATATCAAGAAAAATTTGAATGAATAAAAACGTTTCAAACGAGTTTATTATTTTTAAAAATTTTTTAAACATGTGATAAATTATAATTGAAATCATTTTTCTCACAGGCATCCCTCGCTCTCCTCGCCGTCTTCCTCGGAGTCTGCTCTGCTTCTATCTTAGGAGGAGTGAATGACTTGGCTGGAAACTACTATGACTTCACCACCGGACAATACTCCAGCGCTCTCACCGGCAGGGTCTACAATACTGCTCCCTTCGCATACGCTCCACGTGTCGCACCTGTTGTAGCCGCCCCTGGTGTTGCTCCCGTCATCGCCCCTGGTGTTGCTCCGGTCATCGCCCCTGCATCCTACGCTGCGCCTTCACTATTTTATTCGCCCATCTACAGAGCTGCAGCTTACGCTGCTCCCTTGTTGAAAAAATAGGTAAGGAAATGAGGTTGATTATTTCCTCTGTAAAAAAAAGTTTCATTTATAAAAGGAGTTTTTCGCCAGAATCTGGAATATATCTTACCAAAGCAACCATTCATTGGTTCATTTCATTTCTCGCAAGATCTTTGTCACTTGTCTTAACAAGGCAACCATATATTATTTGTATAATTTTTCGGAAGAATCAGCACTTACCTTAGTGAGGAAGCCCTTTTTTAGTTTATAGAAATTTTCACAAGAATGGGGCATTTGTCCTAATCAGCCACCATTCATTGGTTCATATAATTTTTGGCAAGAGCGTGTCAGTTGAACGTGTATTAACGATGCAATTATTCATTAGTTTATAGAATTTGACGTAGGAATCACTTATCATCAAAATAAAACCATTCCTTGGTCCACAAACTTTCTCATAAGAGCATGACATTTATCTTTAGAAGGCATCTATAGAATTCCTCGCGTGAGGCAATCGGTCATCGCTGGTTTATTCTCCTAGGCGATATAGCATGACTTACCATTAGTATGGCCTTATCCTAGCGCATAGCCTCGAAGTATAGTTGATAGGGCCCCAAATTGGCCAAAATCGTTTTATATATGAGTACCTTTTATTTGGAAAGCATAGTTCCACCTGCACAACATATGCCAATTTAACTAGTTCTAACCTAATGGGGTTACGAAATCTACTTTTACTGATTCGAATTACCTCAGATACAGTTATAATTTTAACCAAATCACGGAATAGTGTATTAGGTTAATCAAAAATCGAAAATTTATTCTAAAAGGGTTAAAATAATATTTTAAACTATGAAATTATGCTATTTTACATCATTAACATCTTTGAATTTAAGATATATTCATATTATTTTTTATTATACCCACTAATTTTTAAATTTTTTTTTATTTGCAGATTACTGATTTACTGACTGCTCGTTCTCTTTATTTATAAACTCCGAGTCAAACGACTTTAATTTTTTTTGTCATCTCTCTTGCTCAAAATAGTTGAAATAGCGTAAAAAAATTGATGCTCAACACTTTTATACTGTAAAAAAATAAATTGATTATTATTGTAAGATTGTGTCCTGTATTTTATTTCATTGTTTCTAATAGTAAATCCTTGTCACATGCAATAAAATATACATTGTTTAATAAATAACAGGATAATATTCATTCGCACATGTTATAAAATATTCATTATTTCTACAATAGCAGGTTGATATTCATTATATATACCTATTATTGCAATGTAAAGAATGGTGTGGTGTATTTATTTAACTAGGATAATAATTATATTTTATGGCGGCTACAAGAATGCCAGACAAATTTGTCTACTACTAATAATTACCATTCAATAATTACCATAATAATAATTACTATAACTAGTAGATCAGAATTATATTAATTTAAAAATTAATGTAAATTGTGTATTCCCTTTTTAATTAGTGTTTAATTGCTTTTGTAAAATAATTGCGTTCGTAGAATAAACATTTTTCTTACTTTAATCAATATTTGTCAAATTGCTTTTTGAAATATTTGAAAAACTTTTGTATTCAGAAAGTACAAGACAGGCTATTTCTGTGATGCTGTAGGGTATCTAGCATTTAAAAATTAGGAATTATTTTATAAATATTGTAAAGAAGCAAATATTCATAATTTAGAAAATTATATTTCTTTTAATTAAGTTGCAATCAACATAAATCAAGAGAGATTAGATACACCAAATGGTAGAAGAATGTTTAAATCCAAGCCACAATATAGTTTCGACAGATATTTATCCAAAATATATTTAAAAAAGAAAATAGAAATGGGAATTTCTTAGTATAAATATATTTTTGGAAAATCTCACAAAAATATTTTTATTAGGTTTGAAAAAATATTCATGTAAATTAATTAAATTTTATTTTGAAATAATCTGCTGTATTATTTAATCCAAAGATACAAAATATAATTCAAAACCAGCTGTAAAATGTGATTCTGAAATACTGATTCACATAAAATAAAAATAACATTGATATTTCTTAAGTCCTCTTATCTTAAAAATTATTTAAGTCCTTCAAATAAGCGTATAAGGTTTCAAATAATGCTATGTTAAAAAATGCTGATAATGTGGGAAATGCTTTTACTTCTG
Organism: Argiope trifasciata; assembly: GCA_026543055.1. Taxonomy (NCBI): domain Eukaryota; kingdom Metazoa; phylum Arthropoda; class Arachnida; order Araneae; family Araneidae; genus Argiope; species Argiope trifasciata. Next base: position 27,873 of record JAPMOQ010016164.1, on the reverse strand, counting down.
CTAATAAAACAATTGAATGTATATGCGTGCACTTGAGGGCATGTGTGTGTGTTGGTGTTCTACAGACTATTTGACCTATAGCTAACAAATTCAACATATATTTCTCTTAGGATGAGAATGTTACTTCTAAGCAATATACTTTTTTAAAAAAATTATAATAATTTTAATTAAAAGGAATTTTGATATTTTAAAGCAGATGTATGACTGTAAAATATAATTCTACAGCTCTTAAAAATTTGAAAAACTTTTCGTTTCAATGTTATCACTTTAATAGGAATAAAGAGTTTTGCTGAGTTTTAGTAATTCAAAATTGAATTCAATATTTTTGTTCATGAGATAGATTGCATTGTTGAGTGAATTTGAAATCCTTCCCATTGTATCGTCAAATATTTAATTGCGAAATAAAAATTTTCTTCCATTGTGGAAAGTTAAAGAAGAAGGATTCTGTTGAGCCCCTGCATTGTGTCCAAGATAAAAAAAAAGTCTTTACAATATGGAGACATTTGAAAGATAGGCGAAACCGGTATTTAAGTTTCTATTATAGTGCCATTATGTCATGTCCTGGTCTGCAGTAGAAAGTTTCATGAGCACCATGAGCTTTACATATGAAAGACAATTCAAGTAATAAGTCTTGAACGTCTGTCAATTTCAAGTTATCAAAATATTACGGATATGAAGGTATATTGAAATGATTTAGTTGAAATCAAAGATAACGAATATTCCCGGCGAACCAACTAGTTACGAAAAGTTAATTGGTATTAAATTATTACATTTTTTTACATTTGCATATCTATGACAATCGTATAAGCAAAACCAAAAGGATATATAATCACAGGTGAAAAACATCGTTTTTTAAAATTTGATTTATTGGTTATTATTTTTTTCTTTTTCACTACTCGTACTACAAATTTATAGCATGAACATGCTATAAACATTCAATAAAATTCCAAAGAACAGTAACAGAAAGAGAGAAGAAATTTAGCTTTATTCTTTTATAGTTTATTATACAATTCTTAATAAGATGTAATTCAGTAGGAGTAAATCTGTACTTAAATTTTATAATTAAAAGCTCCGTAAGGGACTGACTATATATTAAAATAATAACAAACATCAAAATTTCTATGGTAACAAACAATTTCGTAGTAAAATTTAAAACCTATATAAGATGTTCTGCCCGGTAAGCAAGTTTCATTCACCATTATCATACTTGGCTAGACAGCCCAGAGTGGGTGAATGCCTTGCTCTGAATTCTTGTCCCAAGCATTCTATTTTTTACACCTGTGCACTAGTTACTTTCCTGGATAGCCAAAAAGTTTGTCTCCATCGACTAACTGCAGTACCTTAGTTCGATATTAAGATAACACGCTCCAAATTCCAAATTTTATCCACAACCGACATCGTAGAATTTGTCGTATTTTTTCTCCAACTGGCTTCGTAATAAGATTTTTTACAGCTCTTAGCCCCAGGCCCAACCCCTCCCCCACAAATGGAAGGCGATTTCCCTTTTAGCTCCCTCATACGACCTGCATGAGCTCATGTGAGACTATTCTTTCACACCAAGTCATTACATGGGTGAAACAAGTTTCATTAATCTAGTCCAATTTATTTCATAATTATGCGATAGCAAAATTTGTCCATCTGATAATGGTTATCCTTCCAAGGGATAAGGATTAATAAAATAAATCAAACTTTACAAAAGAAAGCTGCAAAGAAGGAAATATTTTTAATTAAAATTTTCAATTCTTTGTTTTTAAATAAAAGGATATATATATCCAGTCTATTAATGAAAGCCTGGTTTAGAAACTTGCTAATTTGTTTGAGTTTTTTACTTTTTTTATTCTATATTATAAACTTTAAGCTCAGAATACTAAGAAATATGGTAATTATCTCAATTTTCGGTAATTGCATGTTCACAAAATATGGAATAGAAAATTAGCTAAACTAAATCGATTGATTGACAAATTTTCTGTGAAAATATACAATATTTATATTTTCCTTCAACACATTTTAAATAATTTCAGAACTACTGTAACATCGAAAACTTTGAAAATTAGAACATTGCATTTAATTTTTCGAAATTTAAAACAAAAGTAAGACAGATAAACTAATCTATACTTATAATAAAGCTCAATGTGTGTGTGTGTGTGTGTGTTGGCGCTCTACAGGCCGGACCGTTGGACCTACAGCTACCAAATTTGGTACATGTATACCTTGGAGGTCGGGAATGTGCACCTCGGAGCCCTTTTTTCGAATTTTTAATTAAAATTTGAATTAATTAAAATTTAACCGAAATTTCAAAGTTTTTCCGCTATAACTTCAGAAAATATTATCGGACAAACATGATTTTAACATCAGTTTAAAGATTAAAAAAATTAGCTTTCTAATGGTATCAGTGTTTTAATGTATAACTCAAGATTCTATTTTTAACGAATTTTTAAAGAAATATTTTAACCATATTCTTTTGAGCTCGTGACTGGATAAAATAAAATAAAACAATGCCGGAAGTTCAAATAAAATAACAACTATCATCGCAAATCAAATCTAAAGAAATACAACTTTCAGCACGTGATTGGATAAAATAACATAAATATAAAATGTGATATCTTCTAAAAAAAGAAATGCAAGGCAATGGATTCTATGATCGTTTGCAATATATAATATCATTAATTCCATAAATTATCTTTATTTACAGTAAACCTGGTTGAATTTAGATAGGATATGCATTGAAATCCCGACTTAATGGCATATTTCTATAATCGTTTGTAATATCTGTATCATTAATTCAATAATTTTTTCCCTTTTTCGCTTTCTTTAAAAAACATATTTAACATTTAGGCAACATCACCGAAAAAAAACATTTTTAATATTTTGGAAGCATAATCGATAAATTGTTAGAGCATTAAACTCAAAAGGTTTTTCGAATAAAGTTACCGACTCTTTAACTACTAATAACTGAATCTTTTAACTTTAACTATTTCTTAAATTTTGGCTAATGAATATGTGATTTAATTGAAAATTTTAGGACACATTTCCCATGGCGAACCAGCTGGTCGCCAAAGGCGGCTAGTAAATAATAAATTAAAAAGAAACTCCCAAGAAGTTTGTATTAATAATATTTGGAATTCAACTAAGAAATGAAACAAAACAATAAATTAAAAAAGACTACCACCACCAATTGAGGTAAAAAATTTACAATAACATAAAACAATCTATAAAAGAACGCTCATAACCAATAATTAAAAAGAAGTAAAGAACATGCTAGTAGCTGGCCAAAAATTTATTTACAAGAGTGTCCCATCTTGTTACACATGTGTTATTTTAATTTCTGCTTGCGTTATTCAAAATGATAAGCAATTGCAGTTTCTTTGCGACGTCTATTGTGGCAGTTAATAAGTACTGGAAAGTATTTTTTATATTATTTAAACACAGTATTATCATTTAAAAAAAAATTAAAATATCAATATTGCAGTCGTTTCTGGAAAATCCATTATTAGTTGAATTTTTAAGGCAGTTACCAGTCGCTTTAATATAATAAATTTTGTTATTACAAACTCTTTTAATCCTATCGAATTGAGCGAAAATTTTAGAGTTAATATTAGAATGTTAATCACAAAGTTGAATTATTGTAAAATTGAATTATTGTAAAGATGAATTCGTGTCTTTTATCATAAATACCAACTATTGTTTTATCATTAGCAATTTCGATTTTTAATCCAGATAAGTAACGTCAAGTTCATTTATATTTCTTTCTAATGGAATGAAATTATTAGATGAGCAGTTGTTAATAATATTTGTATTTTCAGTTTTTATCGAAAGTAAATCATCAATTTTCTTCCAACCGTTTATTAAATTATATTTGATTGCTTTTTCTCATATTAATCTAGGAAAATATTGAGTGATGAACTTCAGAAAGTTGGTCTCCTTTGAATACCTTTGGTTTTTTATAAAAATTATTGCCATCAGGAACATTATTTTCTGTAATATGAAAATTACATAATTGCAGCAAATTATTTTTTAGTAATAATACCTTTATTTAAATATTCGTCTTATATAAAAAAACAGATACTTATTAAGTTTTCATGAGACAGTTTGGTAAATAAATATTCAAAATCATAAGTATTAATGTAATTAATGTTATCTTTTTGAAAATACAAAACTTCTTTGTTACTATTAATTATAAAGTTATCTTCATCTTTGATTTTGTTCAGGACAATTTTTAAGTATTTAAAGAACTGTTTTCCCGTGTAGTAAATATAAGTGCCAGTGCTGAAACTCAGAAATATGAATTTTAATGGGTTTTGTATGAAATTTAAGTATTCAAAATAAATAATGATAATTAGTTAAAATGAAATTAGTTAGTAATATTGCAGAACGTATTGCAGAATTTTTTAAAAATTGTTATTTATTTAGACTTAACTCTTAACCAAACCGTTTATCTTTTCTAGTAAAAGGAAGCCCTACTCTATTATTCAGAATAACATAATTTTCATCTGAAATTTGTCTTTAACTTGAATTTTCTCAACATTCTTCACTGTTAACATGATATCCCAAAAACTAACATAATATTTACATAAATATGTCAGCGTGCGTTTCAAATGATATGGGCAAGGGTATAAACCAAAAATTTTATTGTTGGTAAAATACCTTTTCATTTATAGATGCTTTTAGAAAAATTAAGTTGTAAATTTATGGAGAAAACATAAGTATATGTATATTTTTGCCTAAAAATCCTTCGAATCTCAAAATTTTCTTTGCTTTCGGTTTATTTCCTTCATTATTATATTATATAACTTGTGTAGAAAGAAAAATAGAGTTGCTGCATTGCAATTTTGTATAAATTGTAAACAGTTTTACTTAAATTTCATTAAGTTTTACTATAAATTTTCATATTCCTAAAAATATATTATCTTTTCATTTTTTTTGTATTTATAGTATTTATAATTAACAATACATCTAAAAACCAACAACGTTTATTTAAAAAAAAAAAACAATTTTTCAAAATTTTTCCTTCGAGCGTAGTCGGAAACATTAAATTAGTGGTATTCTTTCTTAATTCATTGCTTTGATTCATTTCTGTAACAAATAGTATATCACTTAAGCCTTGATTTCAATGAACTTAACCTTAATTTCAGAGGATTTTCGGATCATGAGGAGTCAATACTGTTGAACTAAAAGAGAGATTCTTCACAGAAAAAATCCCTTTTTTTAATCCCTCCGTCAGGACGATCTCTCAAAAAGTCCTCAGGCTGGGTTCTTATTTTATATTATTTTGACTTTTCTTGTTTTCTTTTTAACTTAGTATTGATTAATAATTTGTATATATATATATATATATATATTGTTCAAATTCAAAATCATTAAAAATAGATAGAGATAGATATCTTGTCCTAATTCCAAATCATTAATAAAATATTTTGTTTTTTTCATCCACTCAAATTCAAATACATTTTTAAAACTTTTTAGTGGACGGACTTGTTGCTAATGCATTTTTAAAAAATATTAATTCATTAATTAAATTTAATTAATTTTTAATACTTTAAATAGAGTTACCAAATTTGTCGCCAAGTTCTGAGATCAGTGACGCTGCAGCCATTTAACACGAATCAAGGTTGATAATATCTTGAAAGTTATACATATTGTATAGAGTTACTTGACATACCTAAGTCGGATTAACAAGTATTTAAGTATTTTTCACGTTAAGATGAAGAATACGAGTTAAATTCATGAGAAAATCAATAATTTTTTGATAATTTTTAATAAAAAATAACAAAAAAATATTTCTTTGTTCACTTAAGTATGAATTGAATTGAATTTGTTTTTGTTGTTCATAGGAAATTTTAACAGTATCATTAATCTTTATTTAAAAATTCGAAAAATGATAGTAAGTTACTTTTCCTAATTGGATTATCATTCTTTTTGTTTAGCATATCATAGTGAGTTAGAATTATGATAATATATCAGCTTATTGATTATGTAAAATGTATGGTTAAAAAAGGCATTATATTCATGAAAAATTTTTCTGATTACAAGAATCTGGGAAGCATGAAGTTTACCATTCAAAATATTACCGAAGATTGATGATAAATACTAATATAATTAATGAGCCGTTTCACAAAAATTATCAATGGTTGAAAAAACCCAGTCATTTGTTTATCTATCTATATCTGAATTTCTGTTTCGATGGAATTGATAACAACTACTTCGGAACGCACGAATCAATTTGTAAATCTTATCGTTCAGTTGTATTAAATACCAATGTTTTAGATGACAAGCAATAATATTTTAACTTTTCTATTCGTTTTGTGTAAATTTATGGAAGTTGAAGTTTTCCTCATTCCAATTACAGACGCTTAGAGACATTGTCACCAAATGGGTTGGGTCAGACGACCTAATTTCAAATGTCGTTACGTGCATGTAAATTATGCATCACACTAATTTTTACTTTCAATATATCCTTCATATTCAGAGTGGGAATTGTTTTACAGTTTGCAGAAATGAAAGCAATGGTATTTCGTGCATTACAGAGTAAGAGCTCTGGAATATGTTTGACATTTATTGATATTAGCTATTGTGGGAAGCAAGAATAAAATCTTTAAATCATATATCTGTGTAATTCTTACTTTCTGTATATTCCTCAGACAGAAAATGCAAATAAAAAATCTCGCTCATGGACCTCAAGGTCCAACAACCACTACTTATTTGAAATCCCATAATACAGCTTGTATGGCCACCAAAAATTTTCGAAAGATTTACATTTGTGAAAAGTAAATTCAAAAGTAGGCTTATATTCTTGTTGTTTCTAATCCCAGGTATATTTTCACTATACACCTCTATGAAACTAAACATCTCCAAAAAGTCCATAAAAATATCGGATAACTTAGGATTTCAAAAATAGTAAAATTGTAAACATATAGGAATATGATTGGGGGAAATATTATCTGCCTTGCACCACGAGCATTCCGCAAAATACCCTCCGCCCGTGTTGGAAAGTGAGAGATTAGGTGTGTAATCTCAAAAAAAGGAGAGATAACCCTTTGCTGTATTCTACAGATATTCAGACGGTGGCAGCAGCTGGGAATGTTACTAATGTACCAAGGGTGAGCAGGTGGGGCTCTCCAAAGATCACTGGACTTCTTCTTTTTGATAGAGGAGATTTAGAATTTAGTTAGAGTTGCATCACCATGAAAAATATTATCTGAGGCTGTCTTAGCTAGCTTATCAGCTATTTCATTACCATTTAAGCCAACATGTGACAGGACCCACTGAAAGTGTATAACGTGTCCGCGGACAGTCTGCGAATAAGAATTAAAATATTCATGCTGTGAATAATATTTAATAAAATGTTTTAGAGACAATAAATTAAATATAACGATTCTATAGAAATAAGGAGATTTGAGACCTTTCTCTACAACATCTAGAAAAAAAATATGCCAGTGAGTACTCGGCAACTGATTATTAGAATTACTCGGCAACTGATTATTAAATTTTAATTGTTTAGTTCAAACAAATTGTGAATCATTGTTTTCACATGCATATAGACATAATGTAAAAAAAAATAAGTTTTTTACATTAAAATTTGTAGACCCTTTGAATTATTTTAAAAATTATAATACTTTCATTATGTATATTTCATATGCAAGAAAAAAATTACTTATTTTTTAAAAAAAATGAAAGTATTAATGCCATTAATATTACTATTTTCTTAGAGTACTCATAATCAAATTTCATTTTTTTTGTTATTTTTTCTTAAAATCTATTTTTAAAAAAATATTTTCTACGCTGTAATACACCAAAATAATATTACTTTTTACGAATTCTTTTCTCATTATTAATAATTACGTTTTCTTTTTTAAGGGATTACGAGTATTTAAATACAGAACCTCTCATAGGATTAATGGAACTCCAGATTTCTCTTTCATGATATTTATGTGAAATCATTTCAGATCGGTCCATTGCCGTACCTTGGAAGATGAATCGTTAACTAACTAATTTCAAGAAGTAAAAGTTATTAAATCCTGAAGGCAATTTCCATGACTGAGGGACTGATAAAAAATTATCTTGTTAGGATGATTATAATAACTCTTTGATAACTGATAGCTTTCTGTAACAACTTACATAAGATATAATTGTTTATTACATACTGCACACCTTTGAACAAAAAAAGTTTTCCCTACAGCAAAAAAAAATTATCTATCATCCGATCTTCATTGGACTATCTTGAAAAATCTTTCCATAAACAAAATAACCGATCGCTCAAGAACAGCAGAGATAAAAGAAATAGCCCAAAAAGTAAAAAAAGAATCCATGGCGAGTTTACACCAAAAGATCCAATGCATAACACGAATATGGAATAATTATTCTCCTAAACAAAAGCCCGCCAACAGGAGACAATTGGAGAAAGAATTGTTCCGCAGGGAGGGGCCTAAGTGACGGAGGAGGGAGAAAGTACATCTGTGACGTGTTTTGAGAGGGATTTCAAAGCAGTTTTGGCCATGGATTTCGAATATAAATACCGAGGCCTGGACCAAATCAAAGTATTCTCTCGCAGCTCAGCAAACGAGAAGCTACTAAACCTCCTCAAAAATGGCAAAATTCGTAAGTTGGCCTTTGCTTTGTTTTTTTCATTTTTCCTAATTACCTTACATCATTTGATAAGTGTTTAAAATTATTTCAATTCTTTAGTTTGCATTTTCGTTAGTTGCTCTCGTGCCGATATTATATTAAAAAATGTTTGAAAATTAAAACTCAGTGGGCCCTCAAATGGCGTGGAAACTTTTTTCAAATTTATTTCATAAAATGTTTTTTCAAATTTGTGCCTTATATGAGATTACACTTAATACAATAATTTCATGGTTAGTTTTCTTATAGCAGTTTTTTATTATATTAAAATCACTTATATTAATATCAAAAAAGGTTTAAAAAAAAGTTCCTGTCTTTTTTAAACTTCTTTGTAATCACTTTGTATTATTTTTTACTTCACAAATTTATTTTTAAAACTGTTATGCTCTTAATATTTAGGAATATTTTCCATGCATTAGTCGATATTCCTTCCGTGATGTTATATCTTCCTTACGTAACTGGAAATTATTACCAATACTTTTTCCTTTAAAATTTATCTAAAGCGGTCACAAATTGCTCTATAATGTTCTCATTTCCTTTCACTTGTGTTTATGTTAATTTAATCGATCATATAACAAAGAAAACAAAAATTATATGCCTTAATCTGAACTTCAACTTTCAAAACTCCACTTAAATTACTAAAAAGTGAGGCAAAATAATCTTTAATGCTCAAACATTATTACAAACAAATATTACTTAAATGTACAAAACTTTTTATAAATTGGAATGAGTTTTGCAAGTGAAATACACATGTATACAAATTTCACATAAAGAATCAGTATAAAGTCATACTCCATCATCTGTTGGAATTACATAAAACTTCCAAAGTGAATCCTATTAAATTGTTCAAAATTTCTGTGAGTAACCATCATTCTTCCAAATGAAACCCAAATGTATAACAATTTTTCTTCAAAGTTCATCATAAAAGCTCCCTGGTCCATATATTGGAATTGAACTTACTTTGGATAACATGAAAGGTTCTTTATATCAAGCGGAATTAGAATGAACAAAAACATTTGAAATGAGTATTTTATTTTTAAAAAATTTCTAAATATGTGATAAATTATAACTGGAATTATTTTTCTCACAGGCATCCCTTGCTCTCCTCGCCGTCTTCATCGGAGTCTGCTCTGCATCTGTCTTCGGAGGAGTGAATGACTTGGTTGGAAACTACTATGGCTTCCCCACTGGACTATACTCCAGCGCTCTCACCGGCAGGATCTTCAATACTGCTCCCTTTCCATACGTTCCCCGTGTAGCTCCTGTTGTAGCCGCCCCTGGTATTGCTTCCGTCATCACCAATGGTATTGCTCCCGTTATCGCCCCTGGTGTTGCTGCGCCCTTTTATTCACCCCTCTACGGAGCTGCAGGTTTCGCTGCTCCCTTGTTGAAAAAATAGGTAAGGAAGTGATTTTGATTATTTTCTCTGCAAAAAAATTTTCATTTGTGAATGGAGTTTTTCGCTAGAACCTGGAATATCTCTTACCAAAGTAACCATTCATTAGTTCATTTCTTTTCTCGCAAGGCTTTGTCACTCGTCTTAACAGTTCGACCATTCATTATTTTTATAATTTTTATCAAAAAGTAGCACTTGTCTTAATAAGGAAACCCTTTTTTAATTCATAGAAATTCTCACAAGAGCGGGGCGTTTGTCCTAGTGAGCAACCATTCACTAGTTTACAGAATTTCTCGCAAGAGCGTGTCAGTTGGACTTATATTAACGAGTCGATTATTCATTGGTTTATAGAATTTGAAGTAAGAACATGGCACTTATCATCAAAATGAATCCATTCATTGGTCAGACTTTCAGACTTTCTGGTGAGACCTTGACATTTTCCTTTACAATTCATCTACATAATTTCTCGCATGTTTCAACCGTTCATCGGTTTTTAGAATTTCGTTCGAGAATTGGATATTTCTTGACTTGCCTCACTGCTTTGTGGAATTTCTTGCAAGCACGGTACATTTTTCTTAATATGGCAGTCATTTTTTATTTAGCATCTTTTATTGGTGAATAATTCTCCAATTCGATATAGCATGACTTAACATTAGTATGGCCTTATCGTAGTGCATAGTCTCAAGCTGACAGGGCTACACAATGACCAAATTCGTTTCATATATGTGTGCCTTTTATTAGGAGAGCATTGTCTCCCTTGCACAACATATGCCAATTTAACTATTTGTATTTAATTTAATCTTGCATCTCATAATTTTTTTAATTCATTAATTTTTAATATACCCGACCTAATGGGGGAACAACCCTATACGGATCCTATTTGATTTAAATAGAGATCTGCCAGAAATAATTATTATAGAATTTCAGTAGGAGCTAAAACGAATTGAAACCCACATTTACTACTTCGAATTACCTCAGATACAGTTATAATTTTAACAAAAACACGGAATAGTGTATTAGGTTTATCAATAATCCAAAATTTATTCTAAAAGGGTTTAAATAAAATTTAAAAATATGAATTATTTTAATTAATTTTAATGAATTATTATTAATTATTTTAAATTATGCTATTTTACATCATTAATATCTTTGAATTCAAGATATATTTATATTATTTTTTATTATACCCACTAAGTTTTAAATCTTTTTTATTTGCAGATTCCTGATTCACTGACTGCTCGTTCTCTTTATTTATAAACTCCGAGTGAAACGACTTTCCTTTTTTTGTTCTCTTCTCTTTTTCTCAAAATAGCTGTAATAGCTCAAAAAAATTGATGCTCAAACACTTTTATACTGTAAAAGAATAAATTGATTATTATTGTAAGATTGTGTCCTGTATTTTATTTCATTCTTTCTGATAGTAAATTCTTGTCATATGCAATAAAATATACATTGTTTAATAAATAACAGGTTAATATTCATTTTGACATGTTATAAAATATTCATTATTTCAACAATAACAGGTTAATATTCATTCTCACATGTTATAAAATATTTATAATTTCAACAATAACAGGTTGATATTCATTATATCAAGCTATTATTGTAATGTAAAGAATGGTGTGGTGTATTTATTTAACCGGGATAATAATTATATTTTATGGCGGCAACAACAATTCCAGACAAATTTGTCTACTAATAATAATTACCATTCAATAATTACTATAACTAGTAGATCAGAATTATATTAATTTCAAAATTCATGTAAATTATTTATTCCCTTTTTAATAGTGTTTATTTGTTTTTGTAAAGAAATTGCTTTCGTAAAATAAACATTTTTCTTACTTTAATCATTATTTGTAAATTGCTCTTTCAAATATTTGAAAAAAAATTATGTATTCAGAAAATACAAGATAAGCTATTTCAGTCATGTTGTAGGGACGCAAATATTTAAAAATTGGAAATATTTTCGAAATGTTGTAACGAGGCAAATATTCATAATTTTGAAAATTATATTTCTTTTAATTAATTTGGAATCGACATAAATCAAGTGAGATTAGATAAAACCAAATTTTAGAAGAATCTTTAAATTCAAGCCATATTATAGTTTGAACCGATATTTATCCAAAATATATTTAACAAAGAAAATAGAAACTGGAATTTTTTTATATAAATATATTTTTGGAAAATCTGACAAAGTTTTTATTAGATTTGAAAAAATTTTCATGTAAATTAATTAAATTTTATTTTGAAATGATCTGCTGTATTATTTAATCGAAAGATACAAACTATGATTCAGAGCCAGCTGTAAAATGTGATTCTGAAATACTGATTAACATAAAATAAAATAACATTGATATTTCTTAAGTCCTCTTATTTAAAATATTGCTCAAGTCCTTCAAATAAGCGTATAAAGTTTCAAATAATGCTATGTTAAAGAATGATGATAATGTGGGAAATGCTTTTACTTCTGCTAATAAAACAATTGAATGTATATGCGTGCACTTGATGGCGTGTGTGTGTGTTGGTGTTCTACAGACCATTTGACTTATTGATTACAAATTCCATATATATTCCTCTTAGGATCAGAATGTTACTTCTAAGCAATATATGTATTCTTAAAAATTTTAATAATTTTAATTAAATAAAAAATTAAACTTAATTTGAATATTTTAAAGCAAAAGTATTACTAAAAAATATAATTTTACACCTCTTAAAAATTTGAAATTTTTTCTTTTTAATGATATTATTTTAATGGGACAACACATTTTTGCTGAGTTTTAGTATTTTAAAATTTAGCTTAATATTTCAGTTCATACGATACATTGCATTGTTATTCTGAAGTGGAAACCGTTTCCATTGCACCATCAAATATTTATTTGCGCAATAAAAATTTTCTTTCATTGTGGAAACTTAAAGATGAAGGATTGTGTTGAACACGTCCATAGTTTCCAAAGTAAAAAAGTCAAGTTACAATATAGGGATGTTTAAAGGATAGGCGAAACGAGTATTTAAAATTCTATTATAGCGGTATTATATTATGTACGGGCCTGCTGTATAAGGTTTCATGTATGTGAAGAGTTATGCATATGTCGGACAGTTAAAGTAACTATTCTTGAATGTCTGACAATTTGTTGTCTAAATATCGCAGCTATGAAGTTATGTCTAAACTGTCACTATTCGTGCTGCAACTTCATAGCATGAACAGGCTATAAATTTACTCAATAAAATTCTAAATAACAGTTGCAGAAAGACAGGAGACATTCAGATTTATTTTGGGATAATTCATTGTAAAGTCATTAACGAAGGTGTAACTCAGAAGGAATAAACCTGTACTTAAGGTTTTTAATTAAATGCTCCATAAGAGATTGACTATACATTAAAATAATAGCAAGCATGAAAATTTCAACGGCACCCACCATTTTAATAATAAAATTTAAAATATATATAAAATGTTCTCCCAAGTAAACAAGTTTCATTCATCATAATCATACTTGGCCAAAGGTGGGTCAGTGCCTTCCCCTGAATTCTTTTCCAATGCATTCTATATTTAACACTTGTACACTACGTTCTTTCCTGTATGGCCAAGAAGTTTATCTCTACTGACAAACTGCAATGCCTTAGTTCGGTATGAAGATAAAACGATCCAAATTCCAAATTTCTTCTACAAAAGTCTCTTCTGTAGAAGTTGACGTGAATTTCCTTAATCAGGCTTCGTAACAAGATTTGTTTTACAGTATACAGTTGATAGCCCTAGGACCAACTCCTCAAAACAGAAAACCTTTCCACTTTTAGTAGCCTCATACGAACTGCATGAGCTCTTGTGGGACTAATCGTTCGCACCAAATCAATACACGGGTGAAAATGGAAGACAAGTCCACTTATAGTCGCCTCATAAAACCTGCATATGCTGCAATAGGACTATAATTTCGATACCAATCATCACACGGGTGATATAAATTTATTGTATCTAGTAAAACGTATCTCGAAATTTTGAGCAATTATAATAAAATTTGTCCTTCTGATAACGGTTGTCCTTCAGAAGGATAAAGATAAATAAAATAAAATTTAACAAAAGAAATCTGCAAAGAAGAAAACATTTCAAATTAAAATTTGTAAGTAAGTTTTTTAACATAACTACTAATAAAAGCCTGTTTTGGAAACTCGCTAGTTTGTTTCATTTTTTACTTTGCTATGCTTGTATTTCATAAAAACCTGCTCTAAATACCAAGAAATAATGTAATTCTCTGGACTTTTAGTCATTGAATGATCTCAAATATGGAATGTAAAATTAGCTAAATTAAATCAATTTATTGATAAATTTCTCTGGAAATATATAAATACTTATATTTTCTTCAGCTCATTTTAAATAATTGCAAAACTTCAGTAACATTGAAAATTCTAAGAAAATTAGAACACAGCATTTAATTTTTCGAAGTGTAAATTAAAAGCAAGTCAGATAAAAAGTATAAAAATAATCGTTAAAAAATCCTCATGCAGCTTGCATTAATGATATTCGGAATCCAACTAAAAAATAAAGTAAAAAAAGACTCATAGTATTTATAGAGCCCGAATGAAGACACTACAAAAACACAGAGGAATTTAGACACATTAGTATTAAATAGAAGTTATAAGGAAAACAATAAATTCAAAATAAATAAAATAAAATAAGAATCCGACATGAAATCTTTTTCACGGGTCACTATGTGGTAGAGATTCAAAATAAGAGGTTTTCTGTGAGGAATCTCACTTTTGATTCAACAGTATTGACCCAAAATTTCCAAACATATAATTAATAGTAACAAGGAAGTTTTGGATTTTCAAAAGAATATCATAAATAAAATTAACACTTAGGATTTTGAAAATTTATACACGAATCTTTCTCATGGAAAAATTAATAAATATCTGTACTTTGATACATTACAATTATTAAATGAAGGCACTATTACAAAAGTTACTGGCTGCAATTATGTAATTTTTATATCATTGCATCTTATGTTTTTATTGGTATTAATTTTTATAAACAAGTAAAGAGTTGTTTGTCCATTGAGAACAGCTTTCTCAAGAGCATCATCCATTTTTTCCTTAGATTAATATGAGGAAAAAATTAAATATAATTTAATAAATGGTTAGAGATATATTGATGACTTACTTTTGATAAACTTAGGTAATACCAATATCGTTACAAATTGCTATCCTAAGCATTTAATTCTGACTGAAGCAAATCAAGACAACTTGAAGCCCCCTATCTGGATTTAAAAATCGAAATCGCTAATGATTAACCAATAGTTGATATTTACGATAAAAGAATTATATTGAACTTCAAAATAATTAAAAATTGTGACAACCATTTTAATCTTAACTCTAAAATTTCACACATTAATAGGATTAAAACATTTGTAATAACAAAATTTCGTATATTGAAGCCACAAATAATTGCATTAAAAATTTAATTAATAGTAAATTCTTCAAAACTACTCCAATATTGATATTTAATAAAACAGATGCTGCTGTGTTTATTTTTTAATTCATATAAAAATGCTTTCCGACACATATTAATTAACTGAATATATAATTGTGAAACTCCAATTATTTAATGCATTGCATGACATAAGCAGAAATCAAAATAAAACATGGGGTACAAGATGGGACACTATTTTAAAAAATTCTTTGCCTGCTGTTATTATATTTTTTCCCTTTTGTTTTTTACTTATTGTCTATAAACGTTCTTATATAGTTTATTTTATATCATTTTATATTTTTAACCAAATTGCTTGTGTTATTCTTTTTTAATTTATTGTTTTGATTTATATCTGTAGCAAATGGTGTATATCTTAAGACATTGATTCAGTAGAAGTTTTAATATAAAGGGATATTCGGGTCACGAGAGTGCATAGTGTTGAACTAAAAGTAAGGTTCCTCACAGAAAAAAATCAAGTTTTTTTTAATCTCTCCCTGATTTTGGCCTTTAAAAAAGTCTTCAGGACCTATTCTTATTTTATTTTGATTTCTGTGTTTTCTTTCTAACTTGGTATTTATTATTAATTTGTGTACATATAGATAGATATCTTGTTCAAATTCCAAATCATTAATGAAATTTTTTTTCATCCACTCAAATTCAAATGCCTTTTTTAAAACTTGTAGTTCACGGTTTTGATGCTAATGTATTTTTTCAAATATTGATTCATTAATTAAATTAAATTAATTTTTAATACTTTAAAAAGAGTAGCCAAATTCGTTGCCAAGCTCTGAGATCAGTGACGCGGAATCCGTTCAACACGCAATAGGCCTGATCATATATTGAAAGTTATACATATTATACAGAGTTGAGAGACATACTTAAGTCGGATTAACAAGGATTTAGGTATTTTTCACGTGAAGATGAAGATTGCGAATTAAATTCTTGAGAAAATCAATAATGTTTTATACTTAATATTTTTTTGATAATTATTCAATAAAGAAGAACTAAAATAAAAAAATCTCTTTGTTTACCTAAGTAAGAATTGAATTGAATTTTTTTTTAATTTGCTTGTTTAATTGGAAATTTTAACAGCATCTTTAACCTTTATTTAAAAATTTGAAACATAATTTTAAGTTACTTTTTCTAATTTCTTTATCATACTATTTGTTTATAATATCATAACGAATTAGAATTATGATAATATGTCAGTGTATTGATTATGTAAAATATAAGGTTAGAAAAACGCATAATATTCATGAAAATTTCTTGTGATTACAAGAATCTGGGAAGCAAGAAGTGTTCCCTTAAAATATTACCGAAGACTGATGATAAATATTAATATACTTAATGAACCGTTTATCAAAAATTATCACTGGTTGAAAAAACCTTGTAATTTGTTTATATATCTATATCTGGATTTCTGTTTCAATGGAATTGATAACAACTGCTTTTGAACACATGAATGAATACGTCAAAATTGCATCATTCTGTTGTACTAAATAATAATTCTTTAGATGACAAGATATTGTTTTTTTATTATTTCTATTCCTTTAGTGAAGATTTATCGATAACTTTTGAAGTCGTTTGTTGAAATGAAAGCGCATGCTAAGATTGCAATGGTATTTCTTGCATTACAGAGTAAGGGCTCTGGAATTTGTTTGACATTTATTGATAGTGGCTGTTGTGGAATGGAGGAATAAAATCTGAAAGTCATATAACTAAGCAATTCTTACTTTCAGTTACTCCTCTGATACAAAATGCTAATAAAAAATGACATTCATGGTCCAGGTTCTACAACCACTACTTAATTGAAAGCCCGTAACATAGTTTCTATGGCGAATTTTTTTTTGTTAGACTTATTCTACAGAATTGGTGTATGGAGTATAATAAAATGAGGGAAGATCAAATATTTGTTAAACGTACATTCAAAACCTGCTTATATTACCTGTAAAAGTACCTTTAAGCCTGCACATACTCATATTATTTATACATATGCTTTTTATTCTATATTACCTTTACATGTATATGTGTTTGTATTTTTATCTCTATGTATGTGCATTTTTAATGAATGTATTCATATTATTTTGAGTAGTACAACTATGAAACTGGGGTATTCATTTTGACTTATCCTGTACTTCCACTTATAATACCTGACGCTAATATAATCAGTAATTGCAAGCGAACGTTGTTACGTTCACTTAAAATAATAAATGCATTGATGAATTACGGATTCAAATATTTTATTCAGATCATCTGCCCTGTGAATCATATTTGTTGTTGTTGTATCTACTCCCTGGTATATCAGAGCTATATCACCTCCAAGAAACCAAACATCTCCCAAAATTTCATAAAAATAGCGTATCCCTCAGAATTTCAAAAATAGTAAAAAGAAAACATTTAAGAATCTGATTGGGGAAGGCTTAATCTGCCTTACACCAAAGACATTCAGTAAAAATCCTCCGTCTGTGTTGGAAGGTGAGAGATTTGGTGAATCCACTCAAAAAAGGAGACAGCGCCGTTTGCTGTATTCTGCAGATATTCAGACGGTGACACCAGCAGGAACTTTTACTAAAGTACCAAGGGTGAGCAGGGTGGAATCTCCAAAGGTCATTCAGCTCCATCTTTGATAGATGAGATTTCAAAATAAGTTAGAGTTGCATCACCATGAAATATGTCGGCTGACGCTGTCTGAGTTAGGTTATCCGCTATTTCAATACCATTTAAGCCAATATGTGACAGGACCCACTGAATTTGTATAACGTGCTCCACGGAGAGACGGGAAAAAGATATTCATGTTGTGAATCATATTTAACAAAATGTTTTAGAGACAACATTTTAAATATAATGATTCGTGCATCAATCAATTAAATCAATACATAGAACTAACCGATTAATGAAAATAGGAGTATCATTATTCTATAAAAATAAGGGGATATGAGACCTTTCTCTGCACCATCTAGGAAAAATTAATGCCAAGTAATACTCGGAAACTGATAATTAGATATATATGCGTTGGTGTTTGTGTGTGTTGGCGCTCTAAAGCCCAGACCATATGACTTAAATTTGTGGAACTTTTATCATGTGTACTTTGTAGTGTGAAAATGTGTACCTGTGGGTGATTTCTTTTTCAAATTTTAAATAAAAATCAAACAAAAGTCTGTGAAATTAGAAAAAATTTCAAATAGTTTTCACAACGATAACGTCTCTAAAATACATTTCTGGGAGTCATTTGTTTTCTTTTTTAACTTATACACATTTGTTTCAAAATTTTATAAGAGTCTATATCTTACAAGTTGAAACTATGTGCAAATTTTATCTATCTCGCGCATTATATTTTGCAGATATAGAGCTCACATATACTCAATCAAGACAGGGATAATTCCAAAATTTGATGGACATCCAAAAAAAAAAAAGGAACAAAATCAAGATACAAAATTTAATTTTTCAGCTCAAAGAAATTCTGAATCATTGTTTTCACAGATAGATAGACATAATTTCAAAAAATAAGTTTTTTTATATTAAGATTTGTAGATTCTTTGAATTATTTTTAAAATGATATTACTTACATTTTGTATATTACATATACAAAAAAAATAATTATTTCAATTTGTTTAAAAAAAGAAAGTATTAATGTCATCAATATTCCTATTTTCTTAAAATACTCAAATTCGCTTTTCATTTTTTAAAATTTTTTCTAAATATCCATTTTTTAAAATATTTTCTACGCTGTAATGCACTAATAAAATTTTATTTTTTGCGAACTCTTTCCTCAATATTAATAATTATGTTGTCTTTTTGAAGGAATTACGAGCATTTAAACGCAGAAACTCTCATGGGTCTAATGGATCTCCAGATATCTCTTTCATAATACTTGTGTGAATTTATTTCAGTTCGGTGCATTGTCGTGCCTTGGAAGATTAAACGTTAATAAACGAAATTCAGCGAGTAAAAATCATTAAATTCTGAAGGTAAATCCCATGATTGGGAGACCGAGGAAAAATCATTCGGTTACGATGATTGTAATAACTCATTGATAATTGATAGTTTTCTGTAACAACATACATAAGATATTATTGTTTATTACATACTGCACACCTTTGAACAAAAAAGTTAATCCCTACACCAACAAAAAAATATTTATCACCCTATCCTCTTTGGACCATATTGAAAAATCTTTTCATAAACAAAATACAAAATAACTGATAACTCAATATTAGCACAGATTAAAAAAATCGCCATCCTTGGAGAGTTTACGCCAAAAAACCAAATCCATAACATGAATATGGAATAATTATTCTCCTAAACAAAAGTCCACCAACAGGAGACAATTGGAGAAAGAATTCTTCTGCAGGGAGGGGCCTAAGTGAAGGAGGAGGGAGAAAGTGTATCTGTGATGTGTTTTGAGGGAGATTTCAAAGCAGTTATGGCCATGAATTTCGAATATAAATACCGAGATCTAGATCGAGTACAAGTATTCTCTCGCAGCTCAGCAAAGGAGAAGCTACTAAACCTCCTCAAAAATGGCAAAATTCGTAAGTTAGCTTTTGCTCATTTTTTTTTTTCATTTTTTCTAATTACCTTTCATCATTTGATAAATGTTTCAAATTATTTCAACTCTTTAGTTTGCATTTTCTTTAGTTGCTTTCGTGCCAATATTATATTAAAAAATGTTTGAAAATAAAAACTCAGTGGGCCTTCAAAAGACGTGGAAACTTTTTTCAAATTTATCTCATAAAATGTTTTTTCAAATTTGTGTCTTATCTGTGATTACACTTAATACAATAATTTCATTGTTAGGTTTCTTACAGCAGTTTTTTTATTATATTAAAATCACTTACAAAAATCAAAAAGGTTTGGAAAAAAGTTTCTGTCTTTTTTAAACTTCTTTGTAATCACTTAGTCTTATTTTTTTATTCTTAAATGCATTTTTAAAACTGTTATGCTCTAAATATCTAGGAATATTTTGCATGCTTTAGCTGAGATTCCTTCCGTGATATTATATCTTCCTTACGTAACTGAAAATTATTACCAATATTTTTTCCTTTAAAATTTATCTAAAGCTGTCACAAATTGCTCTATAATGTTCTTATTTTCTTTAACTTGTGTTTATGTTAATTTGATCGATCATATAAGAACAAATACAAAAATTTTATGACTTAATATGAACTTATAACTTCAAAACTTCTCTTAAGTTACAAAAAAGTGAGACAAAATAATCTTTAATGCCCAAACATTATTTCAAACAAATATTTAAATGCACAAAAAGTTTATAAATTTGAATGACTTTTGCAAGTGAAAGACACATGTATACAAATTTCACTTAAAGAATCAGTATTAAATCATACTCCATCATCTGTTGGAATTACATAAAACTTCCAAAGTGAATCCTATTAAATTGTTCAAAATTTCTGTGAGTAACCGTCATTCTTCCAATTGAAACCCAAATGTATACCAATTTTTCTTCAAAGTTCATCATAAAAGCACCCTGGTCAATATATTGGAATTGAACTTACTTTGGATAACATAAAAGGTTCTTTATATCAAGCGCAATTAGAATGAACAAAAACATTTAAAATGAGTATTTTATTTGAAAAAAATTTCTAAACATGTGATAAATAATAAATGGAATTATTTTTCTCATAGGCATCCCTTGCTCTCCTCGCCGTCTTCATCGGAGTCTGCTCAGCATCTGTCTTCGGAGGAGTGAATGACTTGGTTGGAAACTACTATGGCTTCCCCACTGGTCTATACTCCAGCGCTCTCACCGGCAGGGTCTTCAATACTGCTCCCTTTCCATACGTTCCCCGTGTAGCTCCTGTTGTAGCCGCCCCTAGTATTGCTTCCGTCATCACCAATGGCGTTGCTCCCGTTATCGCCCCTGGTGTTGCTGCACCCTTTTATTCACCCCTCTACGGAGCTGCAGGTTTCGCTGCTCCCTTGTTGAAAAAATAGGTAAGGAAGTGAGTTTGATTATTTTCTCTGCAGAAATTTTTTTTAATTTATGAATGGAGTTTTTCACCAGAACCTGGAATATCTCTTACCAAAGCAACCATTCATTAGTTCATTTAATTTCTCGCAAGGCTTTGTCACTCGTCTTAATAGTTCGACCATTCATTATTTATATAATTTTTAGCAAAAAGTAGCACTTACCGTAGTAAGGAAACCCTTTTTTAATTGATAAAAATTCTCACAAGAACGGCTCATTTGTCCTAATGAGCAACCATTCACTAGTTCACAGAATTTTTCGCAACAGCGTGTCAGTTGGACGTATATTAACGAGTCGATTATTCATTGGTTTAGAGAATTTGACGTAAGAACATGGCACTTATCATCAAAATGAATCCATTCATTGGTCCACAGACTTTCTGGTGAGAGCTTGACATTTATCTTTACAATTCATCTACAGAATTTCTCGCATGTTTCAACCGATCATCGGTTTTTAGAATTTCGTTCGAGGATTGGATATTTCTTTTAACAAGGCAAGGACTTGGCTTACTGCTTTGTGGAATTCCTTGCAAACACGGTACATTTTTTTAATATGGCAGTCATTTTTTATTTAGCATCTTTTATGGGTGAATAATTCTCCTACTCGATATAGCATGACTTATCATTAGTATAGCCTTATCCTAGTGCATAGTCTCAAGCTGATAGGGCTCCACAGTGGCCAAAATCGTTTCATATATGTGTGCCTTTTATTAGGAGAGTATTGTCTCACTTTCACAACATATGCCAATTTAACTATTTGTATTTAATTTAATCTTGCATCTCATAATTTTTTTAGTTCATTAATTTTTAATGTACCCGACCTAATGGTGGAACAATTCTATACGGATCCTATTTGATTTAAATAGAGATCTGCCAGAAATAATTATTATAGAATTTCAGTAGGAGCTAAAACTCATTGAAGCCCACATTTACTACTTCGAATTACCTCAGATACAGTTATAATTTTAACAGAAACACGGAATAGTGCATTAGGTTTATCAATAATCCAAAAGTCATTGTAAAGGGGTTTAAATAAAAGTTTAAATTGTGAAATTATGCTATTTGACATCATTAATATCATTGAATTCAAGATATATTTATATTATTTTTTATTATACTCTCTAAGTTTTAAATCCTTTTTATTTGCAGATTCCTGATTCACTGACTGCTCGTTCTCTTTATTTATAAACTCCGAGTCAAACGACTTTCCTTTTTTTTTTTCTCTTTTCTCTTTCTCAAAACAGCTGTAATAGCGCAAGAAAATTGATGCTCAAACACTTTTATACTGTAAAAAAATAAATTGATTATTATTGTAAGATTGTGTCCTGTATTTTATTTCCTTCTTTCTAAAAGTAAATCCTTGTCACATGCAATAAAATATACATTGTTTAATAAATAACAGGTTAATATTCATTCTCACATGTTATAAAATATTCATTATTTCAACAATAACAGGTTAATATTCACCCTCACATGTTATAAAATCTTGATTATTTCAAAAATAACAGGTTGATATTCATTATATCAACCTATTATTGTAATGTAAGGAATGGTGTGGTGTATTTATTTAACTGGGATAATAATTATATTTTATGGCGGCAACAACAATTCCAGACAAATTTGTCTACTACTAATAATTACTATTCAATAATTACCGAATTAGAATAGAATTAGAATTACCGAATTAGAATTCAGAATTAGAATAGACCATAAGAAACTGACTATTCATTAAAATAATAGCAAGCATCAAAATTTCAACTGCAACAACCATTTTAATAATAAAATTTAAAATCTATATAAGATGTTCTCCTAAGTAAACAAGTTTCATAAATCATCATCATACTTGGCCGTGGGTCAGTGTCTTCCCCAGAATTTTTTTTCCAATGCCTTCTATATTTAACACTTGTGCACCAGTTTTTTTCCTGTATGGGCAAGAAGATTATCTCTACTGACTAACTGCAATGGATTCGTTCGATATAAACATAAAACCTTCCGAATTCCAAATTTCTTCTACAAACGTCTCTTCGGTAGACGTTGACGGGAATTTCCTTCATCAGGCTTTATAACAAAATTTGTTTTGTAGTATACAGTTCTTAGCCCGAGGTCCAAACCTCGAAAACGGAAGACCAGTCCCCTTTTCAGTCGCATCATACGACCTGCATGAGCTCTTGTGGGACTATTCTTTAGCACCAAGTCATTACACGGGTGAAAATGGAATACAAGTTCCCTTTTAGTCGCCTCATAAAGCATACATATGCTACAGTAGGACTGTAATTTGGCACCCAGTCAGCACAGGGTGAAATAAGTTTCATGTATCTAGTAAAACGTATTCCGAAATTACGAACTAACAAAATTTGTCCTTCTGATATCGGTTATTCTAACAAAGGATAAAGAATTAATAAAACAAATAAAACTTTTCAAGAGAAAGCTGAAAAGAAAGAAATGTTTCAAATTAAAATTTTCGATTCATTTTTTTAACACAAGTACATATATATATATATATATATATATATATGTATATATATATATTCAGTCATGTTTGCGAAATCTAGTCATGTTCTAATGAAGCCATGTTTGCGAAAATTGTTAATTTCTTTTATTTTGTTTTTGTTTTTTATGCTTGTAATTCATTAATATTCAGCTCATTAATATTCATTAATATTTATACACGAACCTTTCTTATTAAAAATTTAATAAATGTCTGTAATTTGATACATGACAAAGATGTAAATGAAGGTATTATTACGAAAATACCTTTTTTTTATGTGTAAATTATTTTTTATAGCTTTAGCTTAAATTACTTAATTTTAATTTCACTAAAATTTATGATTTTATTGGTAATAATATTTGTAAACAAGTAAAGGGCGACCCAATAGTAACAGCATGCTCAAAAGCATTATCCATTTTTTCCCTAGATTATTATGAGAAAAAGAAATCAAATATAATTTAATATACGGTTGGAGGTATATTGATGACTTACTTTTAATAAACCCAGATAATACCAATATCGTTACGAATTGCTATCCTAAACATTTAATTCTAACTGAAACAAATAAAAACAATTTGGAGCCACCTATCTGGATTTAACAATCGAAAACGCTAATGATAAAACAATAGTGGTATTTACGATAAAAGACAGATATTCAACTTAAAAAAAATTTGTGACTGCCAATATAATCTTAACTCTAAAATTTCATACATTAACAAGATTAAAAAATTTGTTATAACAAAATTTCGCATATCGAATACACAAATAATTTCATTAAAAATTTATGAAATTATTTGTGGATTCGATAAATCTTGCATGACGTAAGCAGAAATCAAAATAAAACACGAGGTACAAGGTGGGTCACTTTTGTAAAAAATTCTTTGTCTGCTGTCAGTATATTCTATCAATTTTGTTTTTACTTATTGGCTATAAGTGTTCTTATATAGTTTATTTTATATCATTTTATATTTTTAATCAAATTGGTTGTGTTATTCTTTTTTGATTTATTGTTTTGATTCATTTCTGTAACAAATGATGTATATATTAAGCCCTAATTTCAGTGGAAGCCTTGATTTAAGGGAGGGGGGGGGCTCTGGTCACGAGGAGTCAATACTGTTGAACTTAAAGTGAGATTCCTCACAAAAAAAATCCCCTTTTTTGAATCTCTCCCTGATAGTATCTTTTGAAAAATTCTTCAGGTCGTATTTTTATTTTATTTTGATATTTTTGTTTTCTTTTTAAATTGCTATTGTTGCTAATTTGTGCATATATATATAGATAGACAGATATCTTGTCCAAATTCCGAATAATTAATAAAATCATTTTTTTTTTCAACCAATCAAATTCAAATACATTTTTTAAAAAATGTAGTGGATAGCACTTGATGCAAATGAATTTTTTTCAAATATTAATCCATTAATTAAATTAATTTGATTTCTAATACTTTAAAAAGAGTCGCCAAATTCGTCGCCAAGCTCTGAGATCAGTGACGCGGCATCCGTTCAACACGCAACAGGGCTGATCATATCTGGAAAGTTATACATATTATACAGATTTGATTGACATACTTAAGTCGGATTAACAAGGATTTAAGTATTTTTCACGTGAAGATGAAGATGGCGAGTTAAATTCTTAAAAATATCAATAATTTTTTACATAATAAATTTTTGATAATTATTCAATAAAAAGCAACAAAAATAAAAAAATTCTTTGTTTACCTAAGCAGGAATTGAATTGAATTTTGCTTTATTTGCTTGTTTAATAGGAGATTTAAAAAGCAGCTTTAACCTTCATTTAAAAATTCAAAGTATAGTTTGAAGTTACTTTTTCTAATTTGTTTATCATACTTTTTTTATCATACTATTTGTTTATGATATCTTAGTGAATTAGAACTATGATAATATGTTAGTGTATTGATTATGTAAAATGTAAGATTTAAAAAATTCATTATATTCATGAAAACTTCTTGTGATTACAAGAATCTGGGAAACATGAAGTGTACCATTTAAAATATTACCGAAGACTGATGATAAATATTAATATACTTAATGAACCGTTTATAAAAAATTATCACTGGTTGAAAAAACCTTGTCATTTGTTTATATATCTATATCTGCATTTCTGTTTCGATGGAACTGATAACACCTAATTTTACATGCATGAATTAATACGCCAAAATTGCATTTTCTATTGTACTAAATAATAAAGTTTTAGAAGAAAAGCTATCTTATACCTTTTCTATTCATTTTATGGAGATTTATCGAAATTAACTTTCGAAGTCGTTTGTTGAAATGAAAGAGCATTAGAAGAATTCATTGGTATTTCGTGCATTACTCTGTAGGGGCGCTGGAATCTGTTTGACATTTATTGATAATGGCTGTTGTGGAATGGAGGAATAAAATCTGAAAATTATATATCTGAGTAATTCTTAAGTTCAGTATATTCCTCTGATACAAAATGCAAATAAAAAAATGACATTGTTCATGATCCAGGTTCTACAACCACTTATTTGAAAGCCCGTAACATATGGCCATAACTTCTAGTGCCACCAAAAGTTTTCGTAAGATTTACACTTCAGAATCGATGTATGCCGTGTAATAAAAGGAGCGACTATCGAACATTTGTAAAACGTACTTCCAAAACCTGCTTATAATATTTCTAAAAGTACATTTACGTCTGCACACACTTTATTATATTACATATGCGTTTCGTCTTATATTAAATTTACATGCACAGGTGCTTACATTTTATCTACATGTATGTGCATTTTCAATGAATATATTTATATCATTTTGCTCTTATGATACTAGGGAATTCATTTTGACTTATCTCTTAATGCCACTTATAATAGTTAATATAATCAATAATTGGAAGTCAACGCTGTTAAGTTCACTTAAAATAATAAGTGCTCTGATGAATTACGGATTTTAAATATTTTATTCAGATCATTTGCCCTGTGAACCATATTTGTTGTTGTTGTTTCTAGTCCCTGGTATATGTGAGCTCTATCACCTCCATGAAACCAAATATCTGCAAAAAGTTCATCAACAATACCGTATCCCTTAGCATTTTAAAAATAGTAAACAGTAAACATTTGAGAAAATGATTCGGGGAGGTGTGATCTGCCTTGGACAAGCACATTCAGCAAATTTCCTCAGTCCGTGTTGGAAAGTGAGAGATTTGGTGTGTCCGCTTAAAAAACGAAAGACAGCCCTTTGCTGTATTCTACAGATAGTCAGAAGGTTATAACATTTGGGACTCTTACTAAAGTACCAAGGGTGAGCAGGTGGGACTAGAGTTGTTTCACCATGGAATATGTCAGTTGAGGCTGTCTTAGCTAGGTTATCCGCTATTTCATTTCCATTTAAGCCAATATGTGACAGGACCCACTGAAAGTGCAAACCGTGATCCGCAGAGAGACTGGCAATAAGAATTAAGATATTCATGCTGTGAATCATATTGAACAAAACAGTTTAGAGACAATATTTTAAATATAATGATTCGCATATCAGTAAATTAAATCAATCAATAGAGCTAACCAATTAATAAAATATTAATATCACTACTCCATAAAAATAGGGGGATTTTAGTACGTTCTCTAAAATGTCGAGATAAAAATATGCCAATGAGTACTAGGAAACAGATTATTAGAATTATATGCATTTGTATTTGTTTGCGTGTGTTGGCGCTCTAAAGTCCAGAGCATATGACTTAAATCTGAGGAACTTTGATTATGTATACTTTGGAGAGTGGATGACTATCATTATGTAGTTGCTCTTATGTATTTATCTGTGAAAGAAAAAAGTCCTGAAAATAGTTTCCACAACGGTAGCGTCTCTAAAATACATTTGTTAGAGTCATTTCTTTTCTTTTTTTCTTTTTTTTTATCTTATATACATTTGCTTCAAAATTTTGTAACAGTCC
>JAPMOQ010016160.1:0-21847 GCA_026543055.1 Argiope trifasciata | reverse complement strand
TCTTGATAGTTTAAAAAAGGGCAGTTATGGTTTCATGGCAAAACAGATTATTATTATTATTATTATTATTATTATTATTAAAGATTTAAAAAATCAGTTTTATTAATATATTTGCTATAAATACCATTTATTAAACCATAAAATACCAGCAAACATTTTTTAAAGAGTACCTTTATTATGGTATATAAGTACTGACTTTAAAAAAATGCAGCCTTAAATTGAATTAATATCACACACACTTTTTTTTAAAATATACTTATTTTTCAAAAAAAGTGATAAAAGCTGCCTCACAGAAGCAAACATGCATGAGCCAATTTGCAACACCATTAAATAAAAGATTTTTAAAAAATAACTGATTGTACTCACTAAAAGTGCCTATATAATGAATTTAATGTCAAAAAGAAATAGGCAAATTACAAATATTATCTTTTCATTTATTTCCAACCACATTTTTATTTTTCACATTATTTTAGCTATAGAAAATATAATAGCTAATGAAAATATGTTTGAGAATAAATAAAAAGTTATTGTATAATATACAAATATGTAACACATTTTTATTGGTTCAAAAATAAACATAGCTCCTTTAATTCTTTATTATTAAAGTCTTTTCTTTCCTTTACATTTTTTTTATTACAGTAACATGCTTATAATTAAATTTTACGAAATGTCTCACGCAACTTTAGAAAATATCCTACCAGAAGGAAGGGAAAAATGTAATTAATAAAAAGACTAAACAATACAATGAAACTATAAAATATTCAACACTTTTACTTTGCTTTCTCTTAAGCCTAATCCAAAATTAACTGAAATATTTAATTTAAAATAATTATCTGGCTTTGCTCTATAAGTAGGCTAAACAATACATTACAATACATGTTGTAGATCTTAATTTACAATGAGCAAGTATTTTTTATTTTAAAATCACCAACAAATATAATGTACAGCATATCACTAAAATAATGAATATAGGGGGGAAAGGATAATTAATTAAATTAAATCATAATAGACTTTCTTAATAAAAGTCATGAATATTTTTCAAATCAAAAAAAGATTTATCTAAGTAATACATATTCAAAAATATTTTTTAAATATAAGAAAAATATATGAAGTATTATTAGGATAATGTCTTAAATATTAGAAATAGTATTACAAAGTAACAGGAAACCTGGCTACACACAACCCTGCCAGTAAATACACATACATAAGTTCACAATAAAAGCAAAGCAATCAATTAAAAAACCAAATTCCAAAAGTTATATAAAGTTAAAATCTAATTTTTTTTTAAAGAAATGATTCTGCAATTTCTATGTAATCAATTTTTATACCTTCTAAATCTTCTCAAAATGTAAAGCAAAAATTATAATGAAAAAATTTCCCTTTTTTTTTTAAGTTAGGAGACTATGCATAATTGTTACTAAAAAGGCCAAGTTAATTTTAACAAAAAGTGCAAAAGAAGTAAAAAAATAATAGCATGCCTTTTTAATACTAATATCAGGATTTTGCTTAGTTATATTTTGGTTAATCAAATTTTTAGGAATGAAGTTGCTATAAAGAACTTTAAATCTTTACCTTTTATATTTGATAAATTATAATAAAAGCTACTATGACAGTATTTCATAAAATTAAACTAATTTTAACAAGAAAAAGGAAGGGGTCTGACAATTCTACACCTCTCTTCATTCTAGTTAAAAACTTTATCATTATTCCAGTTTAATTCCAATCTAGTCAATAAGTTACTTATTAACAATTTACATAAATTGTTATACTTATTTTTATACTATAACTTAAAAAATTCCCACATATTTTAAACCAGCACCCAATAATAATACCAAAAAATCATAATTATAGACCTTTTTTATCAACTAGATAAATTTCAAAATCATAACTATTGTTTCACATGGACAATTTAATTTTATATATATATATATATATATATATATATATATATATATATATATATATATATATATATATATATATGGTTTAAAAAATGATAGCTCTTTGTATCCATATAAATTTTTAAAATCTTTAAAGTTCAACAGTTTCATTTTAAACAGTGCCCTTTATTCTTGTATAACTTTGCATCATTAAAACACAGCATTAATATTATTAATTATAATGATGTAATAAATATTCACAGATAGGTTTTAAATACCAAAAAATATGAGTAAATTAATTAAAATTGAGCTTTTATCTGTTTAAAAAAAGAATAAAAAAAACAAAAGCTGTGAACTATCAAATTAGCTGATGATTAAATTATAATTATAAAAAATATAAATAATTCTGAAATTTTATTTACAAAAATTAAAAAACAGCTAATTACCTTAAGTTCTGATGGCCTTTTTTAAAGCTTTGCATAGCAGTAATAAATATCTACAAGAATGAAAATATTTTCAGGGGCTCTTAACTTTTTATAATTGAAACGCTTTGATTTGAGGTAAATAAATAAGCTAGATGAATATAAAATTTTATAATAAAGTCTAAAAATTATGTCACATTAATCAACAATTAATTATTTGCCAAGATTTAAAAAAAAACCATCACTAATCAATAGTGTAATCTGAAGTTGAATGGGAAAAGAAAAAAAAAAATGTGTCATGTGGAGTTAAATAGTCTTGGATATGATCTTAAAATAATCAGAAGTAATTGAAATATTTAAGCATAATTTATAATTTTACACAATTATATCATTATTTTGCACAATAAAACTCAATGTTTTAAAAAAAAGTTGCTTAGTTCCATTGATATCTTTCTGTAGCTCAAAGCTATACAGAAGCTCAAATTACATAATTTATTATCATTTATCAACTTAACCACTTGACATACGAATTTACTTTACTTTCTAATTAAATGACGAATTTAATAGCTTCCTAATTGAAAAATTTACCATTATTTTAATTTCTTTAATAATAATACGTTTCAAGTGCCTCTTTTCATTTTTAATTATTTAATACTTTTTACTTAATTGCAGATTAAAAATTGAATAATTCAATGTGCGTTCCAAGCAAATTCTATGCGAAACAGTTAAGTTGCCATTATTAACATAGTAATTGATAAAAATGATGAGTATTTTACACTTGTAGAGCAAGATAAAATTAGCTTTTTTTTCTTGGCAATACAAAACATATTTCACAAACTGTGAAACATTAAATAAGAATTGTACTCGTTATGAATTTCACAATATAATATGTAAAAAAATTGCCATTCTAATATGAAAAGCTAAAAATTGCATGTTTGAAAATTCTTAGACAACATTTATATTATTTTGATAAACAAAAATTATAAATTTTGTTTAAATAAAATGAACCCTAAAACAGTATTTAAAAAATCCTTTTTGATCATATATGCATGTAAGAAGAAAAACACTTTTCTCCTTTAATGTTGCTAATCTACATTCTTACATTAATTACAAGAACATTTAAATTATGCAATAGATTTGGGAATATACATATTAACATTTATTAAATGGCTTAATTTTCTTTATTAACACAGCAAAGTTTATTCTATGAATAAACTACATTTATGCAAGGTAAGGATAAGGGTTGCTCATTGTCATCTATTCATTAAGCCATTATACATAAAAAGCTATTTGACTACAATAAAAATGTCAAATGATTTATATTATATAAGCTATTCTAACAAAACCTTCAATATTTAACAACTTCCCCCTAAACTCATACAGTGATAAAGGAAAAGCATAAAATTTCACTAAGTGAGTAGCATTTTGAAACAAAAATTTAAAAATCTCTAAATTTTATAATTGATGATTTTATATATATTTGAAACAACTGTATTATAAAATACAATTCAATTTTCTTGGTAGCAGTTACATTATTCTTATCTTCTGTTTTGGATACTAGATGCCGATGTCGGATTAGGCCATCATCACATATGCCATCCCATAGTACATTGTGACTTTTATTAGAATGAAATGCAACACTCTTATGTTAAGCTAAGCTGCACACATGAAGGTCTTGTCTCTGTTTGTTTGATGAGGATGTGATTATTATAAGAAATGTTTCTAAAACATATGTACTGTTGCTTCCTGCATGAATCATAATAATCTGCATTCCACCACAAAGTATAAAAAGATATTAACAAAAACATGCTAATATATAAATACTAGTAGTATGGCTACTTGTATTTCAACAAGATTTTAAAAATAATAAAATAAAAAATACCTAAATACATGTGAATTTTAAAAACTAATAAAAAAAATCCGATTTCCAAAATAAACCTCATGATGAGTAAAACTGTTTTTTCCAGGTTTAATAGAGGAAATTACAGTATAGGAAAACAGAATGAATAAGAATACATCTGGAATTTAAAAGTACCATTTCTCATTCAACTGCACCAAAAATATTACAAAAATGAATGTTAGCAAGAAATGACTTGATATCATTTCTATATAGTAAAAAAATCTTCAAGTTTATGTATTTATAGTCTACTTCTAGCTTGAAAAAATTGTAAAAGCATTTATACACAAAAACCTTAAACGTGGTGTCAAATGCATACATAAATAGAAAAATTAATAAGTAAATAAAGTTTTAATCAATAACAAAGAAAAAATAATAAACCTGTAGTGGAAGCTTTATAAGCCAGATAACATCCTTAAGATTGAGTGATCGCTTTTAATCTTGTGGTTATGTTATCGGGCTACCATCCA
The DNA here is from genome assembly GCA_026543055.1 of Argiope trifasciata. Taxonomy (NCBI): domain Eukaryota; kingdom Metazoa; phylum Arthropoda; class Arachnida; order Araneae; family Araneidae; genus Argiope; species Argiope trifasciata. The sequence continues at coordinate 17,178 of JAPMOQ010016160.1, read as the reverse complement.
TAAGGTCATGATCGATCCAAGCTATCACCAATAGCAACTTTGGTGAACTAGGACAATGAAAATAAAAATAAAAACGCAACCTTTACGCAGCTGCTGTAGCACCCTCTACCCGAATAATAAATAAATCAAAGGGATAAATAATCAGCCAATAAAAAAATAAATCAAGCCGATAAATTATCAGCCAATAAAAAATACATCAAGCTGATAAATAATCAGTTAAACAGAAAAAAATAGGTAAGATACATTAAAAATTCAACAGCCAATAAGATCTCCACTAAACAGCAACAAAATCTCGTTCATCTCACTGGAAAGGAAGTATTATAGTGGAAGCTTTATAAGCCAGATAATATCCTCAAAATTGAGTGATTGCTTTTAGTCTTGTGATCATGTTATCTGGCTACCCTCCATTAGGTCACGAGTTTGATCCTAGCTATTGCCAATAGTAAGAAACCAATTTGTTTGTACAATTTTAATGAAGACTTTCTAAGCAATATGCGTCCTGATTTTTTGCTAACAAACAATCTAGAAAATAGTGGATACTGCTGCTAAAACAATTGAAATAGAAATCTTAAAAATATGATTTATAGTAATAGAAAAGTTCCCTGAGATTGAATTCTTATCAATCTGAAATAATTAATAAAACTTTCTCAATTTTTAACCATAAAAAAACAGAAGCTTCTGATTTGTGATATATGACATAGAGTCAAATCTCAATAAATAAGTTTTAAAACAGAATGAAATGAAAGATAACTACTTAACATGCATCTTGATTAATAATACTTACTAATACTTAAAGGAATTAAATCTCTTCACATATAACAACTTTTAAGAATTGCCATCTATTTCAACAAGTGCTTACATATTGCATAGAAGATTGTTTTAATGAACCATAATTTTTTTTATTAAAGGCATTAAAATTAAATGAAATTATACAAATTTGTAATAACATTTATTACTTTATGGTTTACTAACCGTCTTTGGCGACCAGTTGATTCGCAATGCTTTCTAAACTTTTCAATTAAATACTTATGTGCCTTCCTCTCTTTATAACTTCTCAGCCAAATATGTTTAAACTTTGATAGGCACATAACTCATACTATTATAGAAGCCTTACGATTATTTGTTCATTGCATTATATATCTCTCTGATTCGTAATAAGCTGTCATGGAATTGTGTTTAAAATATCAAATTTTATATTTGTTCCATAACAATGTGCTTCTTTTTAAACACATGTACATCACACTACCCTAGGTTTAATTTGCAATAAGGGTTAATTTAATTATTCTGTTTGAGTTTTTGTCAAAGTGACAGCAATCACTAATACACTCTTAATGTGCTCTTGCAGGTTACATTCTACTTTCATTTTGTGAGAAATTGTTAGAAAATATGATTATAATATTTTTTTTAAATACTCATTAAAAATAGAATCTGAATTTATAAATTAAAACAATGGTAATAATGTAAAAAGTCAAAAGTAAAGAGGTAAAAGTAAAGTAAAGAGGATTTAAAAAACAGTTTTACATTGTAATATTTGGGGAAATTATTGCAAAAAAATTTAAAATGTAAGCGTAACTTTAATTAATTAAAGTTCCCATAAAAAAATTCTGCCTAGGTATACTTTTTCATACTCCAAAGTAAATATGAATATACCAAGTGCGGTATCTCTAGATCATATGGTCTGGTGTGTAGAGCAGTAACACACACAAACACATATTCATTCCTATACACAAACACATATTCATTCCTATACACAAACACATATTCATTCCTATACACAAACACATATTCATTTGATTATCAGCCGTGGAGTAATTCCGGACATTGATTGGCATGAAATTGGAGGACGAAAAGATTTAAAAGAGCCCTTTTTAATAATAATACCCTTTTTTTTATAAATCAATCAACTTTAATGATTGATTTAGAAGATTGATTGATGTAACAACTTTTACTTTAAAAAAAATATTTTGTTAAATATGAGTCGCAGAGCTAAGTATGAAAATATCTAACAGTTATTTATCAATGCATTTTTTTTTGCTCAAGTTGCATAAAATGTTATTATTATTATTTTTACTGTAATTATTTAAACCAAATTATCAGTACTATGTATGCCTTTTACTAATGATTTACAAATTAGCCATTTGGTCCGAATTTGAATGTGTAACATATCCAATTCAAACATGTTTACCACAAACAAACAGTGGATTTATTGAATTGATATAGATATTGCAAATGATCATAGAAACCTTTGCCTCGCATTTATTTTTTTTAGAAAAACATAACATTTAATATTTATTTCATTTCATCCAATCATGTTGAAAGTTACATTTTTTTAAATTTAATTTGTAGTTATAGTTAGTTTATTTTTTAATTTGAACTTTTGTCAATACAATGGCAACAGTTTAATAAAAGCTATTTTTTTCCTTAGCTCGTTTATTATTTGCTATAAAATGTTATTGTTTTGTCCATATTATATTAATGAAAAATATGGTTAAAATATTTCTTTAAAAATGCGTTAAAAATAGAAGCTTAAGTTATATGTTGCAATACTGGTATCATTAGAAAGCTAATTTTTTTAATCTTTTAACTTAATGTAAAATTCATCTTTGTGCAATAATATTTTTGGAAGTTATTGCAGAAAAACATCTAAATTTTGCTTAGTTTTTAATTAATTCAAATTCTAATTAAAAATTTGAAAAAAGGGCTCCAACGTGCACATTCCGGACCTCCAAGGTATATGTGCAGCAAATTTGGTAGCTGTAGGTCTAACGGTTGGGCCTGTAGAGCCCCAACACACACACACACATACACACATTGAGCTTTATTATAAGAATAGATAAATTAACTTACGTTACATATCTCATCTGAATCTTTCAACCTTGGTAATTAAACAAGTTTCAGATTATAAGTTAAATCCTATACTATATTATACATTAAAACATAAAATACAAAAAACTTTTAATTACTAAGTTTTTTTTTTAAGACACCTAATGTTAAATTAATAAATGTGTAATCACATTTCAAATGCTATCTTTTTCAACATGCGACATGACTCAAATTTGAAATCTAAAAATTAAGAGACAATTTTTGTCACAAAATTAAACTAGTTATGAACATCAGTAAAAGGCTTTTGCATATACTACAACAAATTGTGGTCTCGTAACCGAAAGGTCGCGGGTTCTGTCCTAGTCTTGGCCAAAGACCGCTGTGTTGGCTAATGGCAGTTGGAGCACATCAACTATGTCGAGACTGCAAAGTCCTCCAAGTTCCCATAACAAAACGACACCTCTGGGAGTACTGAATCAGGGATGAGTCGGTCTCTGATTTGGATCTAAATTCGGACTTGCTGATGGATGAATGAGTGTATGAATGAATTCGACCACCCCCTAAAAAGGGTTGTGTCGTGTGTGTGAGCTAGAAGTCGGACTTCTGCCCTCAGGGTGCTCAGGGGTCTTTACCCTCAGAAGCTACTGCACCCCCTTTCCGTGAAAAACATGGAAACAACAACAACAATATATTGTTTTCATCACAATTAACACCTACATTACACTTTAATTTCAGTAAATATTTTACTTTAATTAATTATCTATGTGTTTTATACCTAAAAAGATTCTAAATAAAGCTCAAAAGAGAACATCAAACTCAATAAATCTTAATTAAATTTTCTTATCATACATATAAAATTGCACGAGTGAAAGGGATCTAACATACACAAAGAATTTTCAGAAATATGATAAGAGCTTCCCAAATTATAAAGACTTCACATATTCTTTTACAGAAAGTTTCGGCTCCAACAAAATATCTTAAAGCTAACATAGCACTATAAATTTTACCTTGCATGTAACTATGATCTTCAAGTTAATAGAACCAGCAAATGATAGGAACAGTTTTAAATAAATTAAAGGTGTTTTTAGGTTAGGAACAGTTTTAATTTAAAGGTGTCACAGAGCTAACTAGTCATTAATTCTTATTCAGTCATAAGAGTTATAAACCTGATTTATACAACTAATTCAGAATTCTTGACAGTTGCAAAGAGTTGTTTAACATTGTGATGGAGGCTTTTTTTAAGATTACTGAGTAAATATATGTTAGTAACTGGATTTCGGTGAAGTGAAGCATAGTGTACCCCCAGAGTTTCTCGCCAATATGCAACCCAACGGAACGTTCTTCTAGACCCCTAATTCTGTTTTGTTTGCATAATAGTTGAGTTGTACATGAACTACAACTATTTTATATAAAAAATGTTAAATAAAAAAACAAAAAATATCGATTAAGGATTTTAATTTGTTCTATATTATAATTGAAAGTTGTTTTTTTTTTATAATTAATAAGAAAAAGAATTCAAATTTTCTAATGTAAATATGAATAAAAAATATTTTCAATTGTTAGATGTGCTTTGAAAAATTGTCCGAAATCGTCTGTGTTCTCACAAGATAGCTGCAATGGGATTCTTCACAGTTCCCATAATTCTTTTGCTGCTGAAATATTCAGTCCATTAATAATTTGTTATGTAGGGAATTGCACAAGAATGGATGAGGGTAAAGGTATTTTGAATCTGCAGAATGGATGAAGGGTGAGTGGAATATATAAGTATATTTTGAGTTGAAGTTAGGAAAGGATATTAGTTTGTATGTACTACTTCTGTTATCCACATTATCCTTATGTTCAATGTGCTAGCGAAGCTCCTAAATTCCCGCTCCCATCAAAAGCTGGACAGAATTAAGTTAAATTTTGCCCAGTACCTTCTTCATATGCCAACAGGCATTATGCATGCTCTAAATTTTGCTCTTTACACAATCGGCACAGAAGGTTTTAAAAACTTCAACAAAATTAAGATAAGCAGCGATAGAGATCCCAAAGGTTTTAAAAAAAATCTCAGATTAAATAAATCTCAAAATAAAAATTCTAATACTTATAAGATACGATCATAATTTTAATGCATAAAGTGGTAACTATAACTGTTTCATAGGAGTGTTTGTTTATTTTGTTCGCCACCTTTATTGGCAACTTGGCATCCTTGGTGCAGCAAAGGGCACACTATTCTTCACTTTTACCATTGGATTTTTATGGAGTTACAATGTAATACAAAAATATTCAATAATTATACAGTTTCAAACAAATTAAATGAATTGGAAATAATCAATCAAAACCTGATTAAATGGAAATCAAAAAAATTAAAGTTTTGGTTGGGAAATCTTACAAGCAACGCTAATATTTTTAAAAATAATTTTTATAACAAAAAAGAAAATTTTAAATATCCTTTTATACAACAAAAATAAATCTAAACTAAATTACAAATACTATTTTAGTTCATGAATAACAGCACTTTAATTAATGCTAGAATAATGACTTAATCTTTTTTCATTCGTTATTTTACCAAGCACTCAAAATATTCTCAGAAGATACATCTTTTAGTTAAATATCACTAATAAGTGAAATAGAAACAAGGCTAATATAGTTAAGTCTTCAGTTATGTTTTCAATTTTTTTCAATAAATCCTTTTTTCAGGTTGAGTAAGTGGCTTAAAGCATATAAGCTGACTAACCATTGTTTGTAAAATAAGGAAAGGAAAAAAATAATTAAATCTTATGAAATAAATTTTTAAGAAAAAGTTCAAGCTAGAAAAAAAATGCTTAGTGTTAAAATTTGCATAAAATTTAACATTAAAAAAATATCCACTTCTTATCTTCAATGATTTACTTATTTCAAAGAATGGCACTTAATGTGGCTTGCTCCCCCCCCCCTTTTATAGCTAATCAAATTAAAATGGACAGAAATACAAAAGAATTGGACATATTTTTCAAGTCCCAACCTCATGCTACTTTTAAAGAAGAAATAGTAATTAACATATAAAGTATATAAGCACTACATCTAATATTCATTCCAATTAACAAAGTTAAATTAGAAATATATATAATTAAAAAAAACATGAAGCAAAGTTATAATACTTCATATTACACATTATGATATTAGGTACAAAAAATGGCCTAGATTTGTCACAAAAGTTATTATTATTATTAAAAAGTTAACTCAATAAATGTTCAACATTAGTTAAAATTTCACAACTTAATTTCAACATCTTAAAAATTCATGGTTTAAAAATTCTTCAAATAATATCAACTTACATAAATATAAGATTTCAAAATGCTACAAATAAAAATTGTATGCTTTTCAGTCAATACCATGTAACATTCAAGAGACATTTAATATACATGATCAAAATATTTGTTAAATAAAAGTATTAATAAAAATCAGACATACTTGCATTCTGGCATATGAAAATGCAATATAACAAAAATGCACAGAATGTACACACATATTTTTAGGGAACTATAGCATATCATTTCTAATAAACATTTAAAAACTCGCAGGTGTTGCAAAAGCTCATTATAAAACTATAATAAATCTAAATATCACATATATTAAGGAATCTTACCAATAGTAGGTAATGTACGAGAGTCAGTTGCACCTGTCATGCTCTCTCCAGCACTACTTAATGCAGTTCTGCCTTTTGAATTATTTACATTAGTTTTTGCAAGACTAGAACGCAAAGCTGCTACATCACCGCTACTGCTGCCATCCTGAACATAAGTTCGATGGGATGGGTCACTGCCTGCGGTGTTACTTGAGCTCTGTGGAGGACGAGGAAGCCTTCGTCGAAGCCAGCCATGTCTGAGAGCTGCAGGTGGTGTCATGCGAAGTGCTGGATCCCATTCAAGACATCTTTTTAAGAAGTCTATGAACAATACATCATCACAACCTCTGAGAGCACGTATCCAGTCTTTACTACCAGGGGGCCCTCGTAACTTGCCTCGACGAGATCTTCCACCACTAAGTACTACTTTACCATCAGGTTGCACTGTTGTAGTACAGTAACGTGGATAGCCTTTTGAATTCACAAATGTCTTGGCACGCTTTGATTGATCTAATAACTTTGGGGAAGGCATGCCAAGAAGTTCTATCATGCATGCCAACTGATCACTTTCATCCTCTCCTGGTAACAAGGGATAACCAGTCAAGAGTTCAGCCAAAATGCAACCCAAACTCCACATGTCGATTGGCATTCCATACTTCAATCCAAGAATAACTTCAGGTGCCCGATAAAATCGAGACTGTATGTAGGTATAAACTCTTTGATCTTCAAAACAACTTGATCCAAAATCAATTACTTTAATACCACTCCTACCTTGCTGCTTTAATAAAACATTTTCAGGTTTCAAATCACAGTGAATAATTTTGTTACGGTAAAGTGCATCTAGACATTGTAACAAGGAATGAGCAAACTTACGAACTAATTGCAAGCTAAATCCTTGAAATTTATTTTTCTTAATGAGTTCATACAAATTAATACTGAGAAGCTCGAAAGTGATGCATACGTGATTGCGAAAAATAAAATGCTCATACATATGAACTATATTCATTGTGTTATCCTTGTCTTGTTTTCTTAAGTGGTCTAAAATCTTTATTTCCTCTTGAGCTTGCCTGAAAAATCTTTTCTCATTGCGTACCATTTTGAGAGCAACATATATGCCTTCTTTATGATCATATGCTTTAATAACTTGGCCAAAGCTGCCTTTCCCTATAACTTTCAGCATCTCATACCTGTATGATATCTGGTCATGAGGAACATGGATGTAAGATCCTGTACTGTCATCATAGCCACAATTAGATGGAGCTCCAATGATACCTTGCCTTTTTTTCGCATTCGCACCCAGAAAATAGATATGAGAGTATGAAAAGATTTCTTGTTGTTCATAAGGGGTCATTTTATGTACATACAATTTCATAACTTGTTCCGGTGTTGCAACGGGGATCTTAGGTTTACTCGTGGAGCTCTTATTACTTGACGAACTATCTCCACTGGTCGCAGGACGGACTTCTGGTAGCTGAGGAACGGCTCTGGATGTGGAAGTATCGCTGTGGTCCCTATCGTTTTCATACATGTGACGATTAGGTGCGTTATTTTGAGAGATTGTATTAATTGTTTGGCTTTTAATCGGCGGAAGGGAAGTTTTACTGTTCTTGTCGCCAATCTGTGGTAGAAAAGGCTCTTTAATCGCAGAGCTGGGGTTTCCATTGATGCTAGTTACAAGTGATCGGGTGCGGGACAAAGGCATATTAGCTTCTGTCACTCTCGTAGACATTCCTTAAGCCTAAGGAAATATCTCCCTCTAATATTTTTAAGCGAACTAATAAAGGTGAGTGCAGAAAATTCAGTCCAAAATTTGCAAGAAAATTCATGCCGCTCTGCATTCTTTTAATTTTGAAATTTCGAACAGAAAAACATCCCGATTCGCCAGAAAACAGAGACATCCATTCCTCGCTTCAGTTCTACCTCCGACCAAAACGAACAACAGTTCGATCTCTTCACTTGACTTCATGAAGCAGGCAAAATATTTGATAAGAATGTGCATTAAAAAAGATTACTTCCATTATTCCTAAAATATAATTCTAAGCGCATGAGAGATACTGAATTATTATTTGGGCATAATTTTTTTTTCAAAATAAGAAATTAGAATGCGCTTGTGTATCTACATTTCTTCATGTGCTGAAACGAAAGTCTTTCAAAATACCTAATCAATAAATGGGGGTTAAACTTTTCTAAACAGATGCATGATCCACAATTTTTTGAATAATAATTGATTTTGCAATAGTCATTTTTTAATATTTGTTCAAAATATCTGTTATTTCAATCACATTGCTAATTAGAAATTATTAATTAGTATTAAATAAAATTTATTATTTACAATTAATACTCAATTTACTAATTTAAGTGACGCGTGATTGACTTAATTTATCAATTTCAGCTTATATCTTAATTTTTATTTATTTTTTTTCAAATCCCTTTATTCCATTTATTTATTGGTAAAAAGCATTTTCTGAAAAAATTGAATTTTTTAAAAAATGTCATTTCTTTAAAATTTTCACTTTAGTTCTACAGTTGCTCAAAAAAAATGAGCACCGGTACCCCTTTGAATTGTTACCAAGTGCCTGAAATGGACCTCTACTAGAGATGCATAATCCACGGTTTTTTCAATAACAAATAATTTTGCTATTGTTATTTTTAAATATCTGTTCCAAATATCTGTTATTTCAATCATATTATTAATTAAAAACTATTAATTAATATTGAATATTAAATTTATTAATTTTAATTAAAACTTAATTAACTAATTTAAGTAATGTGTGATTGAATTAATTTATCTATTTCAGCTTACTATTTTAATTCGGTTTTTTTCATAACTTTATACTTAATTTGTTTATTGAAGTAAACCATTTTCTAAAAAGGTTGAATTCAAAATATATGTCATTTCTTTAAAATGTTTACTATAGTTCAATATTTCACCAATAGATGGCTCGAGCAGTGACCACAATAAACGCAATCACAACATTACGTCACAAGGAGTTAAAAATTATCTATAGTGCATTGCAAAATGAGTCAAGGTCAATATTGTTACTAGACAGTCGAGCCTTGGTAGTCGAACTGTTAAGACGTACGATTTGACCGCTCCCCCTGATTGGACTTTAAGCTGATTTCGCCTGAGCTGACGGCTGCGACCCTACCCGACTCGTCCCCCGCGGGATCTGTTTTGGAAGGACCCAGGATGGAGGAAGATGAAAACATCGATGCACCTATGGAATTCTCCCATATGGGCGCCAGCGAGATGATGAAATTGAATAATGCTCTACAAGACGAGATGATCAATACGATAAATAGAATGGAGGATCTGAAAAGAGTGGCTGACCTAGCAGACATCACTCCAGGAATGAGAGAGCTACACCAGCAGTTCCAGCATCAAATGGGTGAGTGGCAGACATTTATGCTGAGCATTCCTAAAAATATTTTTGATAGTGATAATTTCAAAAGCACACTTGAAGGATATAATGTTAAGATAAGAGAATTTAATTGTTACCTGGAAGAGGATGTTAGTTGCGAGTCATGCGACGGAGATTCTGTTATTAATGCATTAGTAAACAAAACCTTTAACCAAATTATGGATAGGAAAAACGAAGAGCGACCAGGCAACCCAAGCCAAATTGAACCAAATGCTACCCCCACGGGGGAGGATAAATTAGCCAGTAATAACGATGAGATTAATATAGTCAAAGAGGTAGTTTATCTCAAAAATAAAAACAAAAAAAATGAAAATACTGACGGGTTTCAGGCCCCTAAAAGAAAAAGAAGTAACAAAGGGAATAAGGAATTCATCCCAAATAAAAAGGCAGCTGCCTTCGAGCCAATCCCCTTAGCGAACAAATTTAACCCTCTCACTGCAGACGCCGAACAGGATAAAATCGAAATAGTAACAAACCAACCCAAAATCCCCCCAATAATGATGAAAAGAACCAAAGAATACAAAGAAATACTTAAAAGATTAAACACTGTGCACAATATTAAATGCAAAGCTAAAGAATCTGGGGAATTCATTAAGCTGTTTGCTGAATCTTCAGACGATGTTAGAAAATTAACTAACTACCTGGATGAGCAAAAAATAGAATACTTTGTTATAGCCGACAGAGCCGAGAGGCCCATCAAGGTAGTAATCAAAGGCCTACCAAGCAACACGGATCCGGAAGAGATAAAAACCGAACTCAGGGAGAAAGGGTTCAGGGTTGATAAAGTGAACCAACTTAAAAAATTTAAAACAAAAGAACCCATACCGATCTTCCAAATACACCTGTTTAGGACCGAAAATGTGCAGGATATCTATAAATTAGACACACTAGCATACATAATGGTGAGAGTAGAAAAATACATCACAAAACAAAATCATCAGTGTTATAATTGTCAGCTCTGGAATCACGGGTCTAAAGGATGCAGGTTGAACCCCAAATGTGTAGTCTGCGCAGGAAACCACCCAACCAAAGAATGCCCTAATAAAGGCAAAAGCGAAGTAGAAGTAAAGTGTGCAAACTGCGGAGGGTCGCACACAGCTAATTATAGGGGCTGCCCCCGCTACCCCAAGGTTACACAAACACTCCAACCTGGTAAAAGCTTTGCCGACGCCGTGGGAAGAAAGAATCCCCCCCCACTAAGTGGCACCAACCCGCCAAGAAACACTGATAAGCACACAATAGCCGCGACGAACGACCCCACTTCCCCCCCAGAGGAGAGGGTCGGGAACAAAGATAAGCAAACAACAGGTGCAGCCCACTCAGAGCGGGGTGAATTAAAAGATGTACTGGCGCTCGCCGCTGAGTTAAACCAAATCTTTAGAGTGATAAATGACATACCAGGCACCCTAAAAGCAATGCAAAATAAGGACAACGTATGGGAGAAATTAATGATTCTTGCCGAGGCGCTGAGGTCCCCAAACAACACTAAATAATGGTTTTGCCTTCCTCCGGGGTTGCTGTACTTTCCTGGAATGCAAACGGGATTTTAGGGAAAATAAACGACTTGCGAGAGTACATTAGTAGAACCGGCCCAGATGTGGTACTACTGCAAGAAACCCACCTCACTGCCAGCGACAGGATCAGGATCGCCAACTACCAATTTTACTCCACACCCAGCAGAACGCACTTTAAAAGAAGAGGAACCGGCATACTTATCAAAAATTCCATATCGCATAACCACCAACCCAACCCCACGCTTAGGCACGTTGAAGCCACTATGGTAATAGCCCATTTCAGAAACCTCCCTCCAATCAACTTTGTATCTGTTTACAACCCCCCTAGAGCAGACTCAAGTTTCACCCTGGACTTTGAACAAATATACGCCTTTAACACAGCTGTGTTTGCAGCTGGAGACTTTAACGCAAAGAATAGGAGCTGGAATTGCCATAATACTTGCAGCCGAGGAGCACAACTGGAGCGATTTGCCGGTAAAACAGATGCCAAAATAATAGCTCCCGAGGAACCCACCCACTACAGTAATAGAAGCGCAAGCGTGATAGACATAGCACTCGTAAGGAAAATTCAAAATCCCATAATAGCGGAAACAATTAACGAGCTATCAAGCGACCATCTCCCTGTGCAGTTTTGGATAGACTCAGGCGCCACAGCAGAAATTAGCAGAAAATTTGTCCCCAACTGGAAGAAGTTCAAATCAACCCTCCTCAACAATCGGGAACTAACATACAACCCAAAAAATGAAAACGACATAGAAGCCGAAGTATGCAGATTCTCCAACGAGATCTTAACTGCCTATAAAGAAACGGGAAAATGGAAAGCCAACACAAAAATGAAAACATCCGATGAAATAATGGACCAAATCAAAAATAGAAACAGACTTAGGAAAATCTGGCAAAGAACAAGAAACCCAGTCGATAAAAATAACCTAAACAGAGCCCAAAACTACCTTAGCAAACTACAATATGACAAAGAACAAGAAAGCTGGAAAAACTATATCGAAAGTCTTGACCCAACAGAAGGTACGCTCTGGAAGATAGTCAAAAAATACAAGAATAACAAATTCCGAATCCCCCCCCTCATCTCCGAATACACTATAGTTTACAAAGACAAAGAGAAAACCGAAACCATAGCGGACAGCCTGGCAGAACAATTTAAAAATAATAACCTCTCCCACCCGCCGACAGAAAACAAAGTCAAGAGGAAGATTAAAAAATTCCAAAGGAAAAAGGACAAAACTAAATTAACCCCCTGCTCCCCGGCAGAAGTTGCGGACGTCATCGGAAAACTTAATAAAAGAAAAAGCCCAGGGTTAGACGGGATCAACAATAATATGATAATCAACCTACCGGTCAAAAGCATATTCAAACTAACAGAAATAATCAATAGTATGTTTTCATTTGGATATTTCCCCGATAGCTGGAAAAAAGCAGTAATTGTGCCAATACACAAACCTGGGAAAAACCCGCAAAAAGCCGAAAATTACAGGCCCATAAGCTTACTCTCATCGCTAAGCAAAGTAGTAGAGGGAATCATACTCAAAAGACTCGAAGAGGCCACAGACGACAAACTGATTCCATTCCAATTCGGTTTCCGAAAAGGACTCTCCACAGTACAACAGCTAACCAGAGTAACTGAATTCGTGAAAGAAGCCCTCATTAACCATGAGGAAACAGCGGCGGTATTTCTAGACATCGCCAAAGCGTTCGACCGCGTTTGGATCGATGGCCTGACATACAAATTAATAAAGCTGCAAATACCTGACATGTTAATCACCCTAATAGCGTCATACCTCAAAGGCAGAAAATTCCTGGTCAGAGTTGGCAAAGAACTATCCACCCCCAGAACAACAGAAGCGGGCGTCGTGCAAGGGTCCAAGTTAGGCCCCCTGTGCTTCAATATATTTATAAACGATATCAGTCAAAAGAACAGCACGCGTCTCTGTCTTTTCGCAGATGATACGGCGATTCTTAGTACGAGTAGTGATAGAGAGGAGCTTATGGACAACCTCAACGAACATCTCGAAGATCTGGGCAAATGGCTTATTAAATGGAAAATCAAGATTAATATAGAAAAATGCCAAGCAGTTCTGTTCTCAAGGAGAAGAAACACCCCCCCCACCGCCTAAACTCTTTAGACGCCCCATCAAGTGGGAAACGCAAACCAAATACCTCGGGGTTATCCTCGACAAAGGACTTACATTCGGACCCCACACTGAAGCAATAAGAAACAAGTTCAGAAAAGCAAAAGGAGCGCTCTACCCCCTACTGGGCCGGAACTCTAAACTCTCGCTAAGTAACAAACTCCTGCTATACAAATCTCTCCTCCGGCCACTAATTAGCTACGCTTCACCTGTATGGGGAGCGGCAGCTAAAACCCATATCAGTAAGCTAGAGGCACTCCAAAACAGCACCGCAAGGCAAATTACAAACATGCCTTGGTATATAAGAAACAAAAATATTTTAAAAGATCTAAGGCTGCCTACTATTGGGGACTTTTTCAAGAGAATTTCAAAAAATTACTATCGGAAACTAGACTCCAACCAGAACGAAGCGATTCTAGAAATCCCTACCTACGATCCCAAGAGCAATCGTAACAGGAGAAGACCCAGAACCCTCCTAACATAAACAAAACCCTTCACCCCTGTGCACCGACAGCATGACCCCCCGCCAATCGCCAATGTAACACGTTAGGACAATAAGCCACCAAATTATAGCGAATAAACAACTCCATCACTTAATTCTTTTTTTTTTTCACGTATTTTTTTTATTTTTTTATTTTTTTTTATTTTCTTCTTTTTGCTTTTTTTTTTTAAATTTTTTTTTTGATGCTCACTTAACATATGTCAATCAGTTTTCACAACATCATGGATGAATATAATAAATTCCTTACTATAATTCAACATTACTGCTCAGCATATATTGTTTGTCACTAACTATCATTTCAGCTGAATGGAAGATGAAAGGCCACTGAGCCTAGGTGCTTCCCAAGAACCCCCACATCATTGGCATTGGCAATATTGTTACTACGCCCTTTCCTGTGAATCACAGGAAAGGGTGAAATCACCTTTCCGATAAATTTCAGTGATATGCAATTCAACGATCCGATAATTCCAGGAATATCGGGTCCGTTCACTTGTAAGTCCACTCTCAGATTTCTCTTTTTCCCTTTAAGCGTTAAGGGAAGGAGCCCACAAAGATTACACCCCCCGATGGTTCAAAGACACAAAAGAAAACTGTTTTGTGTTTCTGGGATTTTCTATCCACCTCCTGGAGGGTCAGGATCAGTCGATACTCCTTTTCTTTAGCCGAATTCCAACGATCGAAGAATCTTCAGGGTAGTTACGCGTCCCCCACCCCCTGACCCCTCTTGCGGTTTTCAGAGATGTCGTCTCAGTTTTGATAGTGCAATGTCATTTTCAAAGAGTTAAACATTTGCGGTTTTCGTTGACAGTAATCTGAGATTCTTTTTATTCCCTTTCACTTACAGCAGTGATTCTCAACCTGTGGGGCGCGCCCCCCTAGGGGGGCGTGAGAACTCTAGTGGGGGGGCGCGAGCATATCCAAGAGAAAATATTATTTAAAAAAATTGATTGACTGAAAGGAAAGAACAAACACACATACAAAAAACAAAATACATTTCGACATATTTAATAATTAACTTATTAAATTAAAACAACTCACTAAATTAAAAACAAATTTAATAATTATTATTGACTTCCTTGAGCCTGTCTTGCAGAGCAAAGTTTTTCGAAGGAGGGTTTAATATTAGAAATAAGCATTCTCAGTTCTTTTTCTATATTTAGTTGAGATCTGTATTTTGTCTTCAAAGAAGCCACCACATAAAATCCAGTTTCACAAAGGTAAGATGTTGAAAATGGTAGTAGAAGGCGAAATGCTTTTGTTTTTAGTGCTGAAAACTCATCATCCACTCCTGCCTAAAATTCAAAGAGTGATTTATCACTAAATTGTCTTTTGGTTTCCCCGCTTACCGTGAAGTCTATGAAGGTTTCTTCCTCATCAACTGAGAGTCCTTCGGGAGCAATTTGAAATGGATCCCTCACCCGCTTGTAATTTGTTATCAGTTTGTCGTCAGCAAGAAAGTTCTTTTTAAAATTCTTTGCTAGCATTGCTAAATGATTTTCAATGGTTACAAAAACAACTTTTACATGTTGTTCTTCAGCCTTGTAAGTTTTAATGCAATCATTCAAATTTACAAATATTGTTAAGTTTTATTGCTTTAAATTTCTGATCCACAATTCCAATTTCCTACAAAAAGCATTAACTTTATCACTCGTATCCAATATATGTGTATTTGCTCATTGCAGTTGAAAATTCAAGTTATTTAATTTCTCGAATATGTCGACCATGTAGCTCAATTTCATTACAAATAAACTATCGCGGAAATTCTCAGCTTTCGGTCTGTTTTCCTCTTCTAGGAAAATAGCAATTTCTTCTCTTAATTCATTAACACGTTACAAAAATTTCCCCCGTGATAACCATCTTGAATCGCAATAAAATAGTAACGCTGAATGTACTTCACCCATGTCTTTACAAAGTGCGGAAAAGATTCTTGATTTCAGAGGTCTCATTTTTATATAATTTACTACGGTTACAACCGTAGTTAACACAATATTCAAACCAGGACTCATTTCTTTGGAAGCCAAAGCTTCTCTGTGGATCATGCAATGTGTCCAGACGCACTCTGGTGATTTTTGTTTCACAAGTGCTTGAATACTTTGGAATCTTTTGGACATAGAACGAGCACCATCGGTGCATATTCCGACGCAATTTTTCCATTTTATGTTTGCCTCGTTCATAAAATCATTTGAGATAGCAAATAATGCGAATGCTGTTGCTTTGAATTCTATTGGTTCGCTGAAAAGTAATTCTTCTACTACTCACAAATCATCACAAAATCTAACATAGGCAATGAAATGAGGATCTTTATTACTATCTGTTGCCTCATCGAGTTGTATTGAAAAAAAATTGTCACGTAACTTCGACTAAAGCTGACACTCTACACCAGGGATGGGCAAACTCCAGCCCGCGGGCCAACTCCAGCCCGCAGGCCAACTCCGGCCCGCCGGAAGGTTCTATCCGGCCTACGGATAGAATTTTAATTTGCCGGTCAGAGGCAAATTAAAAGAAATATTCATATATTATATATCCATCTCCTTTTCTACTCTGTTTAATTATATATTTTCTTCCTTTTTTTTCAAAGAGCTGGTAATCTGTTTACACTCTCCATTTTTGTTCTACAAAACATAAATCGAAGGAAATAGCAAACACAGGCAGTTTTCAATCGGTAAAGTGTTAAAAGCGGAAGTTATTTGTTAGTTATAGCTGTAGATTGGCGCCAACAAGCGTTATCTTTTTTTGTGGAGCAGACATATGGGAATTCAATATAAGATGGGACAATATAAGATATGGACATATGGGAATTCAATATTAGACCTCACATGTGGCAGACTGAGCATTTTAAGCTCCATCTAGCGGCTTTTTCTTTTGGCGCGAGTTCTAATATTATTGATTGCGTGTTGGAAGATTGTGGACATATAGCGTCATTGTGAATAGTGGTGAAATTATTAAAAGTATAGCGTAGCTAGTGCTTGTTTGTGTTATTCGTAAAATATTTCAACCCCAAAATGGCTACTAAAACACGTAAAGTTGATTCAGAGTGCCGCGCTCTTAATGATGAATGGACATGGAAATATTTTTTTCAGTTGTAAAAGATAAACCAGTGTGTCGTATCTGCAATGAAGCTGTAGCAGTCTTCAAAGAATACAACATTTCCCGTCATTTCACATCTAAGCATAAGAATTCCAAT
>JAPMOQ010016154.1:0-27003 GCA_026543055.1 Argiope trifasciata | reverse complement strand
TTTAATCCTTAATATTATTTATGCATATTTTGTTCTTTGTAATATTGCATTTTAATCCTTAATATTATTTATGCATATTTTGTTCTTTGTAGTATTGCATTTTAATCCTTAATATTATTTATGCATATTTTGTTCTTTGTAATATTGTATTTTAATCTTTAATATTATTTATGTATATTTTGTTCTTTGTAAAATCGTATTTTTTTGTTTTTTGTGGGCCACTCTTTCATTGGATGGTCCAATTTTTTTAAATGGTAGAAACTTTTTATCTTTCATTTAAATGATGTGCATATCAACAACAGAACGGCCGCAGTAAAGAAACTTTAATTACAACATTCCTATTTGATTTTTATAGCTTTTAAAAGAACATTATATAAAACTTGTAAAATACAATTAATAAAGGAATATTAGAATAATGCTTTAGTATTTAATCGACACTTAATTAAAATTTATTTTCAGTTCATAATATGTTATTGTAAAATAAATGAGTGCAAAAAATCAATATGATCAGAAAATTTCGCAAAAGAATATTCCGAAATTTCTAAAGCAGTTGCCATTTTAATAACCACTTATTCAAATTTAGAAGTTGAAAATTTAGATCATATTTTTTTAGTTACATTTATTTCTTCTGCTTCTCTCAAATATTTTGTTGAATTAAAAATATAGTATGATAAAAAAAATGTCCATCTTTCCGAAAAAGAAAATAACTTACTAAATAGATGAAGTTCGAAAACTCTTATGTCGTACAACGAAGTTTTTCATAAGAAAATTAGAAGTAAAGAACTGGAAATATGCTGCACAATAATGGAGAATTTTTAATATTTTCGCACATTTCTTGAAAATCCCATGAACAAAGGTTGAAATATTCAACTGAAATCTAATTCAGAAAGAGTAGATTTCATCAGTATTTAATCAGTCACTGAATATTTAATTTTCGCATCGAATCGGGATTAAAACTTTTCAACAAAGTTTTCACGCAATATCTCAGAAAATATCAAACGTGATAAAACCTTGGAATAAATATTTAGAGGTCGACGAAACAGAAAAGTTGCCGACGGACGTACATATTTTGTATTTATATTTTTGTATAAATTTATTCAATCGTATTTTGGCTCATTCCAAAAATTACAGCCTTTAACAATCAGCCTTGAAGACCTGTAAGTTGAGAAACATCTTTTAATTAATCTAGCACTACCGAGAAAGGAATTTAGCAGTCAGCATTTTAAGCGAGAAAAAAGAAAAAACGTTATTCCAGATTTTAATGTTCAGTAAAAACGTTTTAGGTTTAGTTTTTTTTTTTTTTTTTTTTTTTAAAAAATTTTTTTTTTTAATTTTTTTTTTTTATTTTTTTTTTTTTTTTTTTCCTAAATGAGAAATATTTTACGAAAGTTTTAAGGGTCAATTATTTTGGGACGGAGTTAAGGTTGGAGATAATTATTGCTCTTTTGAAATTTGATTCTTCACAGTTCTCCCAAATGAGCTCTGAGCTTTGGGGGTCAAATATAGGTCAGGTGACGGCGCAGTCGCGAAATGGCCTTTGAAGGTCGCTCGGACAGCGAAGCAGGTCATTGGACTCCAATCTTTCAGAATGGGGGGGGGGGGGGGAGAAACTGCTATTTATTTATTTTTTAATGTCTTCATCATCGCACATGACCAAAGTTGAATGTAGAGCTGGTGCTCTCAATTGTCAAATCTACTGTCTGTGAACATTATGAGAAACATGTTTTCTACTGAAAATCAGCATTTCCTCTTAATTCATTATTTGAGTTGAACTGTGAATTCAGAGCCTGACAAAGCCAGTGGCATATGGGGCAGTTGCCTCTGGCCCCCACATCTGAAAAGGTCCCCAGCCTCTCAATATGCATGCGTTAGATGTACGTTAGATGTAAGCTAACACGCCTCCGTCTAGGACATACGCGCTGTACTCACAAACATTTGTTATTTGGCGAAAGGGCCAATGTGCCAGCATGTCATGTTGATCTAAGTATTAAGCACATTTTAATTGAATGCCCTATGCACCATTTCTGTCTTGTCGACATTTTCAATAAATCAAGTCAAACTGACTTGGTGGTTGAGAAATACCATCCAAATATTTTTACATCTTTAAAAGCGAAAATCTTTTTACTTGCATCTAGCTGCTTTTCAACCTTTTAATCTCTTTTAGAGCTTCATTTAGGAATTGTATCATTAACTCGCAATTTTAATTGGTTTCAATTTTTTTTCTGCGATGGTGAAATTTTAAAATTTTTATTAGCTGATCGTCACACCTCTTGTATTTCTTGCAATTTTCTCAATTCGTATTAATTTATAATTCTTTAGCTGGGTTCATATTAACGAAGTCTTAATTTAAACCATATGACTGGCGCAGTATGGCCACAAATGGCTCTTGTGACAATAAAACGTACCTATCTACCTACCCCAAAATCGAATAGGAAGTTTATTTTACGTTTCTCATTTTTCATACAATATTCTATAATTTCGATGTTCTGTGAAGTAAAATGTAAAAATGATTTGTTTGTTTTGAAAAAATAATTTTTATTGTACTTTACTAAAGATATGATATTAGTATGTCGTTGCTGTTTTTTAATTACAAAAGAATTTTTTTTTCTTACACCATTGATGGTCGTTTTATGCATTTTAATTCAGTTAATGGGGAGAAAATGATAAATCAGTTCAAATAATTCTGCTTTTCAAGGACAAAAAAGACAGAGGGGGGGTACAAAGATGTTTATGCCCCCCGGCTCCAATTGCTAAGTGTGAATTGCCCTGTGAGAATTTCATCAAGAATGTGCGTTCAGAAGTCAAGGCAAATTATAAATTCACAGACCCTGCCATTTCAGAATTCAGTAGGAAGCAAGCACAGAAATCAATGGAGAATAAAGAAATGGAATTGAAGGAAAGAAAAATTTGGTTATTAAAATCGTAAGCAACCGAATCAAATTATAAAGTGGTTTCGCTAAGAAAATGAGCTGAATTTAAAGAATCTTTAGACCATTGAAGTTGAAGAATTTTGAAGAATCTTTTGACCATTCGAGCTGGGATCTTCTTTATTGTGTAACACAAAGATCATTGAGAACCGCATCCATTTAAGAATTTATCAGAAATACATTAGACATCGAATCTTGAAGTCTCAACCAGTAACTACACTTGGAATACTATTAATGATGTTTAAAATTAAATTCCACTCTGATACATTAATTATTTTTGAATACGTTAAGACTACATCAAATGAAAGACTTTCCGCCCATTGGGTTGTTTCGCGTTTCATTGCGTTGCAGATTTCTGTTCCTCTTAAGAAGCGGAGTTTCCGAGACATGTCGCGCCTGCTTCCCCTCTCAATCCCACTTGCTGTTTTCTTGGACATACATCAAGTCACCGCAGAAAACCTTGAGGAGAACATGTGGAAATTCTCCGATCGTTGTACTCGGCTTGACGCGGTCAAGGGGGAGGGGGCTCCGAAAACAAAGAAAGCAATAGAAGTTTTATGGACCTGGAACAGTGACCGTTTCCGCCATCACCGGTTTTTAGCAATAGATGTCTTCAGCTTTGATCAGTTGATGTCCATCGTGCCTAGCGTCCACTTATTTGTGATTGTAAACATTTTTGAGAATTTTTTTTGTGTTAAAATGTTATGATATCGCCTATGGATTACTAAAATGAAGTACCGTGTCACACTTGATAATCATTTGAGTAATTAAGACTATTTATTTTATAGCAGTTTTTTTTTTCGAGTTATAAGTTTTAATGTATACATTAAGCATAAAACCTTTTTTTTTTTTTGTTTCTTAGCTTCAAATTTTCTTTATTCGTTGCTAAGTTTAAACACAAGTGGTTTAAGGATTCGTATAATTCAATATGTGTAATTCTAATAGAACAAACATAAAAAAACCCCGGAAAACCATATGAGAGGGTAAAGAAGGCAAAATGTACTAGACTAAAGGAAGGCACAGGTGGTCGGAACGGGGATTTGATGCCCCGTTCCAATAGTTTGGCATGAAATGTTGCCTACTCTTAACTGAAAACCCGAGTGGTTGTATTATTTATCAGACTTATTTTGAATATTTTTTTTATATGTGAAAGAAGTTGATATAAAAGGAAAAAATTCTGAGATTGGAACCGAACTATTATACACAGTTATGCTTATGAAATGTACAGCCTTTCACGTGCAATAGCGCATGACAGAATTTTTGATAGTTAAATTTGCAACTAAAGTAACTATTTATTTAAATCAGGGGGTGAAAACATACTTTTAACCGCTGAAGAGTCCTAAATGTCCATTACTTTCTTTTAAAGAAAAAAAATTATGCCGAACACTTCATAGCATCTAATTTATTCATCTAATTAAGAGTTGCACTACTACCTCAAGTGCTGAATTTGCACATCTCCAAATGGAAATGATGTCAATTATATATTCAAATTACTTGTGTAACACCGTACTCCTGTTTTACTTCAGATTAATATGTCACTAAAAAAAACCCAGGTGAATTTTTTTTAAATTATTCTTTTATCCTAAATGAAGTCGCTCACACTATATTGCTGATGTTCTCATGTCGATAAAAGTTTTCAACCGCAAATTGAGATCCTAAAACTTTATAGACTGAAACGATTGGCGAATTCATATATTTGGCGACAATATATTTGGTGAAACGATTGGTGACAATATTAACAGAAAGTATTTCACAACAGATAAGAATTTATAATTTATGACTAATGAGATCATCAGAATGCAGAAAATGATCACCAGGTCATCAGAATGCAAAAAATGGAGTTTCCATTCTATGCTGACATCACGCAAGTCATCTTCTGCATGGGAAAGCAGGTCGCAACTCCATTCTGCACATTCTTTGCTCTTCATCTGTGGTTTTGCATTTCTGCGAAGGTTCGCGTTAGAAAGTTTCCTTTCTTTTCTTTTTGGTTCTGAACGAGAGATTTCAATATGGGGATGTAAAAGGATTTTGTCACAATTCATGCATAGCATTATGTTAATTCTGTACATCTGACCTAAGGGTCCTGTTAAAAGTAAACATCAGAAGTACAATTAAGTAACAGATCGATATTCTAAGAGATATCACATTCTTGGATATTTGTGTTTTCTAATATACTGAACAACATTATATTATATTATTAACGAGATAAGGATACTTAACTTCATAAAGGGCTTATTTAGCTTTCATACCTAAATCCGTAAATTTTGTTTTGTATTTTTATCTCTAAAAACGGGACCTTGGTTCAGCTAATTCATTCAATTACTGTGCTTCTGAATTTTAATTCATTTATAAAAATGAGTACATAAATTAAAAATAAAAGTATCAATCTGGAAAATAAAAGCATGCTCATTTTTAATTTTTCAAGGATGGCAAACCAATGGCTCATTATGCAATATTTTGGGTACTCCACCAATCAAAAAGGTTTGCATTTTACTGCTTGCATGTGGCATCATTTGATAAACCCAATTTGTCCCAATTCGATTGGTTGAAAATCGAAGAAATTAAAATGCAACTGATTGATTTCCAGTCTAGTTAAATATAGATTCAAAAATTTTTTTAAACAAGGAAAAAGTTGGAATCAATTGAAACAGAAAGGCAAACAAACATAAATAAAAACGGCAGTAACGAAATTTTGGAAACATGGAATTCGACTCCATATACACAATTACAGTTTGAAAAAGCTGTCTCATGCTATTTTAAGCATACTTTCATCTATGCCTGCGATTTACTTTCAGAGATGAATAATAGCAGACTCGCTTAAAAACCGTTTTGCAGACGACTACACTTCAGCTTGTATTCTGATCTTACAAACCTAATATAACCTATCAGCCATCTAATCTGCAGCAACAGAAGTCACATTTTCATTTGAATTACACGTATTACTAAAACATGAAAAAAATATAATTTTTCTGAGTCAATAAAGGGTTTCGGGTTGTTGATATTTATTTTTGTTATCTTTCCAATACTCACAGGCCAAAATTATTTGACGGCATGTCTATACCTCAGTAAATGTTTTTTAGAAAAAATGGTACCTTTCCTTAAGAGGTTCGCCACCCTTGCTGTAGATTATCCATTACATTTTAAAGGAAGGAAGAAGGATGGGAATTGCATTAAAGAATGTCAATGAAATTATTAAAAAATTATTAAGAACGCCATTTGCTTTGCTGTTTAAAAATCACTCAGCTTTTGATCAGGATTTAGAATAACAAATCTTTTCTTTAAAATTTCAGTTCATAATTCATGTCCTCTTAAATAAATGACATGCTATAAAATCCATCAGTACCAGTTCACTTTCTGCCGTTAGCAAAGCAATGAGTTTGGGTTATTTACTGTCGATTCAATTCAAAATTAGATCCAACTCAGATAATACCTTGTTTTAGAATTAGAGTTTTAGGGAAAGTAGACTTTGTAAGCAGTTACTTGATAAATCAAGATTTTAAAATGATCATTACTATGAGCCAATTTAAATTTCCAGCATTGTATGCACTATAATTTTTGTATAATTACAAAAGAACTACTAGTTATGAGTATTTAGCGGAAGGTTGTTCAGATTTTAATTCTGGGGATTGATATTACGATATTACGATTTCGAACCAATAATAGTGTTTTTTTTTTTTCTGTTATCGAGCATTGTAATGAATTATAACAAATATGCATTAGGATTGTAATATCAAAATGCATAATTAACTAGTCATTTACCAAACGGTTTCTAAGCGAGTCTGTAATGTTATTCTTTTCCGAAAATAATGATTCGCAAGCATAGATGAAAATAAGTTTAAAATAGCAAAAGTCGATTTCTTCAAGCAGGTAAATGTGTCTGGAATCGAATTCCATGTTGCCAAAATTTCATTACTGACATTTTTACTTATATTGCTTGTTAATCTTTCTGTTTCAAGCGATTCCAACTTTCTTCTTGTTTCAATAAATTTTGGAATACACATTGAACTAGACTGGAACTCAATCATCTGCATTTGAAACTCTTCGAATTCCAACCAACTGAATCCGGAAAAGTTTCAGCTTATTAAATAAAGTCACATGCAAACTGGTTTGATCTGCTGCATGAACCAAATATTGTGTCGAGTGCCTAAATTTGCCATCCCTGGTCTAGTTTCCATGCTCACATCCACAAGGATTTTGTAATGATTATGGAGTCATCTGCAATTTTGGAATAAAGATAATAAGCAAAATTACAATCTCCTAGCTCATCGCGGTTTCGAACTCTCGGACTCGGACAGACATAATTCCGAGAATAAGCTTTCCAAAGTTATATTTCTCCGCCTGTGAACCCTCTAACTCCGGTATGGTGATTGATTCTTCAGACAACAGAAAACGAACCGTGGCCACTCAGCCATAGTTCCTGTCATTCGTTTTAACATGCTCAGGCACGATCCCTTTGACGATGCATCAAGAAGTAATTAAATATGGAGAGTCATTATGCCAACCATTACAATATTTCCTATTCTTCAATTACGAAAATGTAAAAGATAAATTTCCGATTCATATATCATTCATAATAGATGTATCACAAATCAGAATTGATATGACAATAGGTTTGAATTTTATATTAGAATGACATTAATTCAGCTATAACAAGTAAAATGACAAGTAACCACACTCAAAAGAGACTTGCAACGCGCACAAAGAAAGTTGTTGAAACTGCTTCGAATACGAAATGAGAACGCACGTTTTACAATCAGGTGAAAGTAGACACCGAAGAAATCCATTGAGTTTTGAGTTTTTTGCTCTGAAAGTGTGGTACTACTGTCTCAAGAAGATTCAAAATCCGAATTTCCGAATCGCAGGAGCTCTCGAGTCGGTTCGGATGGTCGAGTCTAGACAATTTCTGGATCTTTTTTTTTTTTTTTTGCTCAGGTGGAGAGGTGGGAGAGCATTCGAATCTCTCCCTGTTGTAGTAAAATTTCGGTCAAGGTCAGCCATTGGTTAAATGATGTCAGAAATTGACCAGACGCCTTCTGCGGAGGTCAACGTTCCGGATGTGAGTATTTGTCGTCGAAACTGGTTGCGGAGGTATGAATATGAGAACAGCCGAACTTTAATTAATGATTGGGAGTTCATTACTCCGCCCCTTCGGATACTTTGCCACCTCAGAGGCTGAGGCCAGACGGACGAGCTCCCCTGCACCCACTCAACCCCTTCCGAATCTAAACTCGCCTTCACGCCCATACTCGTACTGAAGAGCTATTTTTAAAACAAATTAAATACATCGGCGGGATTGTTATTATGCTTTGAATCGATTCATACTTTTTTCATAGGAGCTATTGACAGATGCACTGAGACAGAAAAGACATTCTGCTGTGAAGAAACTCACCTCAAGAGTGAACTAAAGGTCATAAAATAATTGAATTCTTTTTGCCAGGCGAGGGATACTCAAGACAAGAAAGACTAACGAGATTAAAATCAGTTTCACGTGCCAGAAGTAAAATAATTCATAGCTCAAAGTATTAGAATTGCTAAGTGTGTTCTATTTAAAGTGTACGTACACATTTCAAACTTCGAAAAACGTTCAAAAAATCAAATATTTCTTTATTGCTAAATATGTTCCTGATGATTTAGCTTTTAAACGATACCAAGATATTGTCAATATTCGCATTATTTCGCGAGTTATAAGGAATTTGAGAATGATATTGAAGAATGATATTTTCCCATAATGTTGCTTCAATCAAACAATCATAACTGAACAAGAAATGAACCAAATACTATTATTTATATATCAATTTATCTGTTTGAAACAACGGATGTTTCGTGTTTCGATCAAAGTTATATGCATAGAAATAGATTTTAATAGCAATTTAAAAGTTAAAATGATAGAAAAAAAAATCTCGCTTTTTCTATTCATTGTAAATGATTTTTTTTACAGTTATATATTTGTGTAACTCAAATGATGTATTTGTTAAGTTATTTGTGAAGTTTTTCAAGTTATATATTTGTATAACTTGATTGATGCAGACAATATGAATATTCATATTAGGCAATATTAGCTAGAATTTGTCAAATTTGAATTTAAAATATGTTTCAAAAAATATGCTAATTATCTCATTAAATATTAATCAATCAATTACTTAATTATTAGTGTCATATGTTTTTTTTTTTCTTACTGAAATGAACCAACTTAAACTTATATTAATGAACTAATGGGAAAAAACTGGATTTTTACTGTATTTTTAAAGTTAAAATTTATTTAAAAAAACTTCTAGAGTATACGAACGTCTTAAATTGAAGAGAACGGCAAATTGTATTTTAAGACCAATAACTACTTTTTTAAATTCCACAACTGATTTGTAAATTAATATTTTTGAATAATATTTATTCAGAAAAATGGCACTACAGGGAAGCTCCACAAATTCGAATGTTTTTCATTCTAATTTGATTTTTTTATGGATTCTTTGCACTTGCTTTTAATAATATACTCTTAATTCTTGTTCGTTCAAAAAGAAAACTAAAGAGAATACAAAAATCTTTTCACTTCTGAATTCTGGCTTGTATCCGGTCATAGTATTCTTCAATTTAAAAAAAGTAGATATAAATTGTTCTGTTTATATTAAAATTTTATTACACAACTAGCATACTAGAGTGTTTGTTCTGTAAAATTATCCCCATTTTTATTGAAAACAGTTTTTTTTAATTAATAGTAGTCTTCATTACATATTAAATTTCTTGCGAAGATGCTAAATAAAAAATAAGCTTTACTGCCAATTTTTATTATAAAAAAATGTATTTCTCTTTCTTTATGTACTCAATATAAAACCGTCTTCTTTATTTTTTAGAAAAAAAATTGAATTGCAATAGACAGATAACACTTTTGATTGCGATTGCTTCGGGACCAAACCTCCGAAATATATTCCTCATAGCAGTTTGACTACCAAAATGTAATAGAAAAATTATCAATGTTTTAATAAAAGAAAAATAAATAAGGAGAGAATAGACTTTAAAAGTAACGAAAAAGGTCGAAAACATGCAGTTTTTATTTTTATCGTTTCATCACCAAAATATAAGTTTATCTATATCTATATTTATAATAAATCTCAATGTTTGTGGTGTGTTAGCTCTCTGCAGGCCAGGCCGTTCCACCAAGAGCTACCAAATTCGGCATGTGTATACCTTGGACACCAGGAATGTGCACACTGGCGCGATTTTTCCGAATTTTTAATTAGAATAAATTAATTATAAATTAAGCGAAATTTTAGAGTTTCTCCGCAATAACTTCCGAAAATATCATCGCACAAATATGATTTTTATATGAAGTGAAAGATTTAAAAAAAATAGTTTTCTAATAGTATCAGTGTTTTGACATATATGGGGCCGCGGTGGCCTGGTGGTAAAGGCTCGGCTTCGAAACCAGAGTGTTTCAGGTTCGAGACTCGATTCCACCGAAGAGCTGTCGTGTGAGGGGGTCTGTTGCACGTTAAATCTGTCAGGCCAAACGTCCTCCCGCTGGTGTGGTGTGGTGTGGAGAGGGGGGTACTAGTTCAGGTGTCGTCCTCGTCATCTGACCGTGGTTCAAAATTACGAGGTCCGTCCCAAAATAGCCCTCGTGTTGCTTTAAACGGGACGTTAATATAACTAAACTAAACTGTTTTGACATATAACTGAAGTTCTAGTTTTAATGATTTTTTAAAGAAATATTTAACCATATTTTTCAACAATATATTTCATTCAAAACAAAATTTAATCTGCACGAGCACATCAAAGGGAAAAAAATTAGCTTTTATCAACGTGTTGCCATCATATTGACAGAAGGTCAAGTATTTAAAAAACTATTATTGAAAATTAAATCTTAAAAAATGTAACTTTCAGCACGTGACTGGATATAATCAAATAAATAATTCCACAACATCTTATTGCAAATCAGAGAGATATATAGTACAATGAACAAATAATCGTAAGGCTTCTATAATAATACGAGTTACGTGACTATCGGAGTCTGAAGTTTAAATATATTTGGCTGATAAGTTATAAAGAGAACAAGGTACGTAAGTATTTGATTGAAAATTTTAGAGCGCATTACTTATTGTAAACCAGCTGGTCGCCAAAGGAGGCTAGTATTCAGATAAAATAGTATTATAAAATGTATAGTTAAATAAAATAAATATTTGTTGGGCTAAGACAAAAAATCACATCTTAATGACTTTTCAGGAAATAATAATGTAATTAGATTAAAATACCTTTGAAATGTTCCAGGTGTCTTAGTTTTTGAAGAAATGAAATGAAATTGATAATAAAGATTTAGGTCGAACATTAAAAGAAAATGGGATATGCATTTTATATTTAAAGGTTTTAGATCGTTAAAAGTCAATTTCAGTTCATAAAAACATAAAATTCCTATGGAAATTCAGTAAATAGGCATAAAAATATTTCTAAAATATTAGCATTTAATTGAAATTACAAAATCATACATAGTTTTGTTCCAAATAAGTTTACATTGTGTAATAAGGAAAAAAAAAAGAAAAAGAAAGAGATTAAATATTAAGACGGCTGGAATATTTCAAAATTTTTAAAGATAAAAATCTTAAATTTTTTAAAGATAATGCATTTGTATTTTAAAATGTTTTTTTTAATTTGACGTATTTATGTATAAAAATTTCATAACCGTAACTGAATAATTCCCAAAAGTAGTTTTTTTTAATGATTTTTTTAAATTTGTTAGAAAGTTTTTATTTGCTTCCATCTTTATATCAGTTTTACTTTTTGAAATGAAAGATGAAAATACAGGTGACTCTAATTTTCTTTTCTTATAATTCTTGGCGATAAGAATCTACCATTACTGAGTGACTATCAGGCAGAAATTTTTACAACTGCACATCTGAAGTTATGAGACAGGTTATACTATGTGAAGATTGTTACAAGTTACTCCATGGAATTTTGGTTTTACAAAGGTACAGGAATATTTTCTTTCCAAGGATCGATTGTAAATTAATATTTTACTTAAAAAACATTTTTTTTTTTCCTTTTTTGATTAGGAAATATAAGAATCCTTTTAAAATTTGATCATGTGATTTAAACCTGGAGTGGCCTCACCACTTAAATCCGAACAGTCGGACAGACAGACTTGCTTTGAAAGGACTTCTGAAATTTGTTGAAATAATACAAATTTGGTGCAAAAACTGTATACCAAATTTGAGTGGACAATAACTCACCTCAAAAACAACATTCGCCACGCCATTGCCAGCATACCGATTGATATGCAGCAAAGAGTGGACACGAACTTTAAAAATCGACTTAATCAGTGTATGCGCAATGGGGGTCGACATTTAACCAATATCATTTTCAAAACTGTATGAAAAAAAATTGGGATATCATTTTCTCAAATAAAAAAAAAAGAATTAAAACAATAACTGAAGTACTTTTGTTTTTATTAACCTTTCAAATAAGTGAGTTTTTCTGGCGCACCCTGTAAAACGTGGAGATTCATAACACGTCAAGCACCGATTTTTTTATAGCCCGTTTGCATATTATATAGTATTGTATTTCGAAGTCCGGTAAAACTGGAATGTTTTTAATTGATCACTTAAAAACTTAAGCGATTACGGAAACTCTAGTATATTACGAGTTTGAAGAAACTAAAATCCTGCAATAATTTTTTTCTGTCACATTTTGGGCAAAATCCTACAATGAAAAATGAATTCTTGATCGCTTTTTCCTTATGCATATTTACCAAGATATTTTTATGTTGCGTTTCGCTATTAAGAGTCGTATTTCGATTTATCGCATTAATTTAGCTGGGCTCTAACATTCGCATCCATTAAAAGCATACAACTTAAACAGAGCTATTATATTTTTTACCACATCCCTTACGAATTCCATCTCAAAAATAATTATATGAGTGAAAGTTTTTAGAGTTATGATTGAGAAGAATTTTTTTCTTAATTTTGAAATATGAAAAAATATAGCAAAGTAAAAAAAAAAAAAAGTATTACTGAATTTATAATATTTATACAGCTTTGATAAAAAATATTTTTCTATTTCTTTCTTTTGGGTTAGCAAAGATGGGAATATAGCAAAGTAAAGTATCGAATATTTGTATATAAAAACAGCGTTAAAATTTAAAGGAAAAAAATATTTATTTCACTAAAATTGCTGCTATAAATTGCTTATCATTTTGTTCCTAAAATGCTAATTAAAAAAATTTACTTTCACACACAGTCACTTTTCCTGTCAGCGCTGATTACGAGTTTCCTAGCGATATTTACTCCCTCCAAGTCCTCCTGCTTCACCTTCTCATGCTTTCATTGAGAAACTGTCTCTGTTCTGTTTGTTTCTTGCTTCTCACTGACAGCCAAAAAACCCCACGTGTTGGTCGTGCATGGAGGTCAATTAGGTCGTAGGTGCATCGATTCGGCCGACAGATAACCACTTTGCTAAGAGCCGTGTTCCGACAACCTGTGGCCTTACAGATTGTCTTCTTTCTAATGCCACTTGGTCATACCAAATCGAATGAGAGTAGCTCTTTCGAATGAAGGCAGAGTGTGCGCCTTTCGTTGTTAACGAGCACCAACCAGGTGTAAGTACGACTTTGCTCGAACACGCATGACACAACCTTTTTGAGGGAGGCGGTCGAACTCATTGATACCCTCATTCATCCATCCCCAAGTCAGAATTTAGATCCATATGAGAGACCGACTCATCCCTGATTCAGTAACCCCAGAGGTTATGGGAACTTGGAGGACTTTGTAGTCACGACCTATTTAACACGCCCCAACTGCCGATAGCCACCACTGTGGTCTTCGACCGAGACGAGGACAGAACTCGTGACCTTTCGGTTACGAGACCGACGCTCTACCGACCAGGCTAACGCGGCCTCGGATTTGGGCGTAAATCTGTCCACTGACCCATGCTACACCACTCCCCAACTATGAATGTCAGTCCTGTGCTTCCCACAAATTGTCGATAAAATGAAATACACATCAAAGAGTCCTAGAAATCTAGTAGAGATAGGAAAGACTGAAAAATGTGCCAGACTCAAGGCGAGCCTAGGTCATCGGAACAGTGTTTTAACCCTTTATTTACTGACGGTACTTGAAAATAGCATTTAAATCTAGCTTATATCTTCACTATATGACTACTTTTGAGAATGGCATTCTAAAGAACTCGGAGAATGTCACCCAAATAACAGGAAGCCAATATAAATAGGAATTAAAAATATTTGATTAATAATTTAATTGATTAAGATATTTCTGTTAATGACATTTTTTTCCTGGGTTCCCTGGGATTATTCTGCAAAGGAAACTAACTACTGATGCAAAAATAAAGTTGAAGAACTGATAGAAATATAAATCGGTAAATAAAGGCTTAAGTCTGCTAGGGATCAAGCGAAGGATCACTTTTGGTTCAAAATCCCGCGAGTGATTTCAAGTATATAGGTTCTGGCCAGCATTGAAATAAATGCCAAGACTGAGGATGTCCAGCTCTTCTGGCTACTTTCACTTGTTGGATTCCATGTTTGTCGGAGCCATCGGGTCTGCTTATATTCTCTGAGAAACTCTTCACAATATGGTGACCATCACCCTTTCAGTGGACATCAGATTGCTTATAGTGATTTAAAATTTCAGTTTTTTACATCAAGAGTAATCAAATACGGATAATTCTCTTGGACTTTCACATTTTCTTGGGGAAAAGATAATAACTAGGCACTTGGTGAGGCAAGTGTACGAAGAGAACCCTGCAATCTTGCGATCAGCTGGTTGAAGTTCACTCCCTTAAACAAGCCAAAAAAGTTTTGAATGCGCTAAATTCCTTTTTATTAACATTCAAAAGTGAGGATGATATGGCATGAGAATGGAATTCCTCATGCCATGCAAAAGGGTCCTGCAAGAATCAATGGAAGAAACCATCGAAGAAAAAGGAGAGTTATGTAGTAGAAAGAGAACCCTAAATAAGCACTGATTTTCCCATTACCTCACCAGAATAAGCGGTACCTAGTTGAAAATGATGTGTCAGTCAGCCTAACCTGAGATGTTTCAAGCGCTAACGATTCAGGCATTATTCACATGCACTTGCTGTGTAGAGAATGTTCATGAAAATGCTAACTGCATCACGAAAGATCGATGCGTCAAATAAAAAGATTACCCATACCGACTTTTCCCAAAGACTGCTAGACCCGGAGATTCGAGACAGAAATTATAACCACAAAAATAAGAAACCGAATTTCTTATCCAAAGGCACGAAAACTAGTTATATCTGAACAACCAGTTTATGGCATGCTTTCCTGAATCACAGAGTTAAGCACACGTCCCGATTTTGTTGAGAAGAAGCACATCTAATCCTGATCCTAACCTACTGATTTAAAGGGCCTCGGTAGCTCTATGGTAAGGTCTTGCCTTCGGAACTGGAGGGTTGCAGGTTCGAGGCCCAAATCCACCGAAGAATCGCCGTGCAAGCGGGTCTGGTGAGCGTTAAATCCATCGCAGCCAAACCTCCTCCCGCTGGTGAGGCGTGGAAAGGAATGTGCCATCTCAGGTGTTGTCCTCGTCATCTGACCGTGGTTCAAAATGACGAGGTCTGCCCCAAAATAGCCCTAGTGTTGCTTCAAAACGGGACGTTAAGCTAACTAAACTAAATTATGACCTAATTTCAGAAATACGATCTCAGAGCTTGCGGGATTTTAAAACAGCTACAAAGAAACAGAAATTTAAAAAGTCACTTAACCTTACAGTCGATAAGAAAAACTGAATATAATTTAAAAACCTCTACTTTTTGAAAATTCTCAAACACGCATTTTTTTTTTTTTTTTCTTTTCTGGTAAAACAACAGGTCATTAAAGAACCTGCTTCAAAAGCCACAACGAAACCGAAAATGATGAGGAGGCAAAGACACACATTCAACATTCGATTCTGAATTATGCCAATCGACTCAACAACGAAACTAGTTATATCAACGTCTCGTTGTAAATCAACGAGACTATTTTGGTAGGAACCTCCTCATTTCGAACCAAGGTCAGATGATGAGGACAACATATGAACTGTCACCTCCTCTCTACACCACACCAACAGGAGGACGTTTGGCCTGACAGATTTAACGTCCACCAGACTCCTTTACACGACGGTTTTTCGGTGGAATCGGGTCTCGAACCTGAAACCAAGTGCCAATCAGGAGCCAAGTATAATTACTAGGCAACCGCGGCCTTAACAGCGAAACGAACATCGGTATTAAGTCAATCAACAGAAAATGCAATAAAATCGAAATTCCTCCTAGTATTACAACCCTCCTTTGATGAGGCTAATTCTTCTGATCAAAAACAGGTAGGTAGAGCTTCTAAGAAATTTTATATTTATATGTATATTTCCTTCTACCTTTTATTGTGCCCACCGGGGTTGACGAGATCCAAACGCCATTGCGGAAGCTTCTCATCCTCATTTCGAGGTACCCCTCCCTGGGGGATGTATAAAACGAAAGAAGTGGATTTAAAACCCTAGAAAAAGTTTGATTTTACAAAGAGAGGGTGGAAAAGAGGAGAGCGCTTGAGTAACGCTCAATGCTGTCAACCCTCCAAAAGGGGAAGAACATGAAATCCCTTCAAATGACGAAATGTCAATAATTTGAAGTATTAAAACTGACGGCAACGCATCATCTAGATTATTTTATTTGATCTAAATTTCACACTTTCAATTACATTTTTAATGAAAAAAATGAAAGAAGAATCCAAGTAGTTGTAAAAAAAAAAAAAAAAAAAAAAAAAAAAAGATAAAAAGTTTTTAAAGCATCGAAAATAAAATGGAACTCTTAGATATATTATCAAAATAGAAACAAGGATAAATTAAAAATTTCAAAAGAATTATAAAATCTTATTTATTATATTTCAAAAATATCAAATATCAATTTCAGCATTACAACTGTAAATTAATTTTTCTACAAAAAACTATCTCCAGTTTATTATTATTTTCTTGAATTCAGAATAATATTTAAGAATCCTATTAAATTTTATACTTAAAAATCATTATATCTAATGTAATTCATTCCATTATTCAAATTCATCACTTTGTGCTTGAAAATGTAACAAGTTAAAGGAAAAAGGAAATCTGCGTGTAATCAATGCAACTTTTTTTTTTTTTCATTTTCTTCATTTTTTTTCTAAGTCATTACAGCCTTCCTCCACAAGAGTTCCGAGGCCCTTTGCCAAGTTTTTTTTTCTAATCTCGAGAGCAATCTATCACTCGGATATTTTCACTTGCTGAATTTAATCGGCAGTGACTGCAAATAAATCACAATTAATTAATTTCGTGTCAGATTATTTGATTTAACACAGCAAATGTTTTGCTTGTAAATTCTTTTTTTGGGCTAGGCAAGGTGAATTTGCCCCACGTTAGAATGATTAGATATTGTTTTGTTTCGTATGCGTGGCAACATTGTTGCAACACACGATAGCCGTCGAAATTACGTATGGGAAATTTGGAACAAAAATATAAAAATAATAAGGCTTTCCCGGTGTTAAACTTTCCGAGATCAGGTTTTTTCCCCCCGTCGTTGCAAGAAGATGGTTAAAAACGGATCACGTTGGGTAGGGTTCTAATATGTATTCATATTTTTCACTCAATATGTACCTTCACAGTTCATTATTTTCTTCGTTTCTCAGGGAGGCAGAAAATAAATTCTCAATCAGTTTTTTTAGTTGTTTGATGTTTAATCATTAAAAATAGGATTACATTTTTTTCAAAGAAAAATGATTTTTTTTCCTACCATTAGTTCACACTCTCCATATTACATATATATTATATTCAAATTTTCAGTCGTTAATAAAATACTTTTTATTCATCCATTCCAGTTCAAATGCATTCTTTTAAAATTTGTAGTGGATGATTGATGTCGCCAGAATCGAAATCAAATGCAATCGTCGGTAATTTTTTTTTTTCGAAATGTTGTTCCAATTATTTTACAAGGGCAACTTTCGAAATAGTTTTCTTCGCCTCCTAATTGCCCTTCTCATATCTCTCCCTTGTATTTTAAATTTAACAAAAGTTCATAGTAATAATCTGTTTCACAAACAAGTAATATAAGTTTTTTAATTCAAATCCCACTTAGTTTCTTATATTATTTACTAGCCGCCTTTGGCGACCAGCTGGTTCGCCATGAGTAATGGGTTCTAACATTTTCAATTAAATCACATATTCATTAGCCTTGAAGTAACTACGGGCATTGATTGGCCTGAAATTAATATTTTCTTTGAGATGATGGACGGAAAGTTCTAAAAGAAAGCGTTTTCCTAATAATATTCTTTAATTTTATAAATCGGTCAGTTTTAATGATTGATTTAGTAGACTGATTGATGTAGCAACTTTTATTTAAAATATTAATAAAAATATTTTGTAAAATATGGGAGACAGAACAAAGTTTGAAGAAATCTAAAAATCATTATTCATAAATGCATTGTTTAACTCAAACTTCATAAAATGTAATTATTTACTTCATTTAGATCAAATAAATAGTATTAAACAATATGTATGCCTATTAATAATATTTTACAAATTGGCCATTGGAAAGGAATTTGAATGCATATCATGTATAAATTCAATCCTGTATAAATAAAGATAATTTATTCAATTAATGATTTAAATATTGCAAACGATCATAGAATCCTTTGCTTTGCATTTATTTTTTTAGAAAATATCACATTTTATATTTATTTTATTTTATCCAGTCACGTGTTAAAAGTTGCATTTCTCTAGATTTATTTTGCGATGATAGTTTTTTTATTCGAACTTCCGGCATTCTTTTATTTTATCCCGTCACGTGATAAAAACATGGTTAAAATATTTCTTTAAAAATTCGTTAAAAATAGAAGTTTACGTTATAAATTAAAAAAAATGATACCGTTAGAAAGCTAATTTTTTAATCTTCAAATTGATATAAAAATCATGTTTGTGCAATAATATTTTTGGAAGTTATAACGGAAAAACGGTGAAATTTCGCTTAAATTTTAATTAATTCAAATTCTAATTAAAAATTCGAAAAAAGGGCTCCGAGGTGCACATTCCCGACCTCCAAGGTATACATGTACCAAATTTTTTAGCTGTAGGTCCAACGGTCTGGCCTGTAGAGCGCCAACACACACACACGCACACACACACACACACACACACACATTGAGCTTTATTATAAGTATAGATATATATCTTAAATTATTTATGATCGGATGTCGCGTCAGTAATCTCAGAGATTGGCGAGCATTTGGTGACTTGACGACGGATTTGCAAGTTTGGCGACCAAATAGACATTGCTGGAAAAATTTAATTAATGAATTAATATTTGAAAAAAAAAATGTATTATCAAGTGTTATCCACTAGAAGTTTTTTAAAAAAAAATGTATTTGAACTTAAGTGGATGAATAAAAAGTTTTTATTTGAAATTTTAAGAACCATTATTGCTGGCAATCAAACTGATTGCAAATGGTATTGGTAGTTCATAGAAATAAAATTACATTACATTATATTATATTATATGTGTATAAAAATTTTGTTCAACAAACACAGTGTCTTTTTATATACCCCCCCCCACACACA
Organism: Argiope trifasciata; assembly: GCA_026543055.1. Taxonomy (NCBI): domain Eukaryota; kingdom Metazoa; phylum Arthropoda; class Arachnida; order Araneae; family Araneidae; genus Argiope; species Argiope trifasciata. The sequence goes on along the minus strand of JAPMOQ010016154.1, from coordinate 7,505 downwards.
CACACTTCTCCGCAAAACAAATGAATATGGATCCTTTTTCTCTGAAAGAATAGTTTGAATTCTTACCTTCTAATATATCAAGAATTTCATGCATTCAATTCATTCATTACTTTTATATAATAGAAAGTTAAAAATCATCTACAAACTTCACGTTATTCATTTGCCACTCGATATTCTAAATTTTATTTAGTGCAGACCTGAAAGTTGTTTAAGAACGCAAATCAGAAGAGTTAATACATATTCTTAGACGACAAATAATAGTAAAGACATCAAATTATGATACAGTATAAAGCTGTCTCGTTTTTATTACCATGTAAAGCAACAAATAATTTTAGTGGCGTTTTCTTATAAAACCCCTAGGATGTCACTTATAACTTTTTTCGATTTTAAGATATCAAATTTTGTGTTTTCATTGGGTGATTGATTATTAAGGCCATGGCCGCGATTTTTTTAACATTAAATTAGCATACCGCTTAAATTTTACCATCATCATTATTATATTAATTCTTTTCATGTTTTTAAATTCGCTGAGAATGGAATGTCGACCGAGTTTCAAGCTTTCTGTAACAGTGTTTATAGTGCATTGAAAATGTTTGTTGCCATTTTTAAATTTTTTTTAAGAGCAGAAAAAAATGAAGTCAAAGAACACATGATAGCGAAATAAATATTTTATTATATGGTTACATTTATTATTTAAAAATTGCTTCAAAGGAAAGCAGTAAAGCACGTCTGACTTTGGAAATTTAGAAGGAAAATGGGGAGGGGGTGCAAAAATTCACTGCCTAATGGCCCTTACAGAAGTATACACTGTCTGCAGAACAAGGTGTACACGTACACGAAACTTCGGATATCGTTCAAAATATCGATTTTTTTTTTTTTTTTATTATTGCATCAAAAGTTTCTCTGTTCCTTCAGCTTTCAAGCGATACCAAGACATTGTCAATATTCAGAATACTTCTCGAGGTATGAGGATTTTTCTTGAAAAACTTTCACTGAAAACCAAATTTTTAAAAAAAACTGATTTTATGAAGAATGACTTTTTTCCCACTACATAACTTCATTCAAACAATCTCTCACGCGAAATGAGCAGCCTTTAATCGCGAAGTAATAGTCCTGGTAAATTTAATAAATCGTGCTTTCAAATATTGAAACGCTGAAGGAAATAGAAAGGAATGTCTACTTCAGCAGTTTTTTTTTAAACCAAGAGAAATTTTAGATTTATTTTTACATCCAATCTTACGAACGACATGATTTATCTCTAGATATTATTTCATTCCGAGATTTTATTTCAACAATATTGAGAAAAACTGATAAAAATATAGAGATTCTTATGACATGTTTTAAGTACACATTTAAAACATCGAAAATTGTTCAAAATATCGAATATATTTTTCTTGCTTCAAAGTGTTCTCTGAGCCTTTAGTTTTTCAACGATACCAAGATGTTGCCAGTATTCGGACTATTTCTCGAGTTAAGGATTTTTTTGGTGGTACTTTCACTAAAAACTCCAGTTTCCGTATAATTTTAGACTCATTTTATGAAGCATGACATTTCTTCACTTTGTTACTTCATTCAAACAGTCATAACCTAACAAATATTTATATATCAGACAATTATTTATATTTCAAAAACTTTATGAAACAATGGATGTTTCGTGCCTCAATTAACGTTATATTTACAGAAATAATTTTTTAATGGCTATTTAAATATTAAAATGACAGAAAAAGTCTCGCTTTTTCTATTCATCGTTGATGTAAAAATTGTTTTAAAAAAACTATATATTTTTATCACTTGATTGAGGCAGACAACATGAAGACTCGTATGAGGCGTCATTTCCAACTAGAATGGTTTGTCTGTACAAGTTACAATTTAAGACATCGTGTTTCAAAAATTAAACTAACTAGCTCATTAGATATATAATTAATCAATTAAAAACCAAGGTAATATGTTTTTTTTTTCTTACTGAAATGAGTTTAAACATCTATATTTAAAACCTCTAAAAAATTTTGATTTTTAAAGCAAAAATAAAAATAATAATAAAACTTCTAGTATGTATGCACACTTTATTGCTACACTGCCTGCAAAATTTAATTTAAAGAATAATTTTACTTGAAAATTAAAGTCCTTACTTTTTATTTAAATCCATTATTTTAACACTCTGCCGTATCAAAATAATTATTTATTGGTGGTACATATATTGTACCAACCGTATTTGAACAGTTGATGCCATCTTTTACCCATCTCGCAAAGGTGAGGGTCCTCGGAGCTTCTAATCGTTTTCTCTTTAAAATTTTGAACGGCCGCTTTGTTATAGAAACAGTTACCACGCAACTCATCTCTCCGCCTCGCCGCTGGTAGCCCCCCCCCCCCAATCCAGAATGCAGGTGCGACCGACATTTCCGCTCGTCTGGTTTTCGGCTTTTGCTTCTTTTTCGGCCGGAGTAACTGCTCGACGGGACAGTTTTCGGCCCAGGACAGCCTCCCCTTTCACCTTGGCGCATCGTTTCGTTTTCACTTTCGTTTCAGCCGCCAGAGACCGAACAAATATCGTTTGAAAATTAGAGCGCTATCCTTGCATTTTTTTTTTTTTCTTTACCACGTTTTCAAAATTAATTCGAACATGAGTGGGATTTCTGTTTTGATACGCTGATGATCCACAAGCCACAAAAAATATTAAACAAACGCATTTTTATCACTTTGTTTTTACATACAAAGTTTTTGACTCAAAAATTCCAGAATGTTCGCATTCGTTTATGATAATTGAAACCCTTTTTTATAAGCGAAATTCTGAAAGTAAACATTCTCGAAGATGCTCAAAAAGTATTTGCTTTGTTGTTTCGGTTTATAGTAAATTAAAATTGCAATGATAAAAACAAAATGAAATCTACGATCGCAAATTCCAAGTTATCATGTGAGATCATTATTATTTCTAAAGTTATTATTTGTCTCTATTGATTTGAGTTATTAATCAGTTCAAACCGATTTGAAACAATCATGTGGTTTCTCTCTCTCTCTAATATTATAATATATATATATACAAATGATAAACTATTTACCAAACAATTAATTTGTATGGAATTTCTATGAAAACAATATTTCAGCAAAACAAACCGCTATCTTCTAATTTTTGAGATTATAAAACATTTTCATAATGGATTTATTTTATAATCGGAGTCAAATTCTTCAATGCTTCCCGTTTTAGAATAAATGAAACGATATTTCCTTACTGGAGGAAAGAGAAAATACTTTTATCGAAACTGTTGTTATTAAAATTAAAATTAGTTCGTTTCCTCCGAAAAAAAATTACGTTATATAAAAATAAAAGCTATGATGTCATAGATAGACCTTTTGAAAACACTTTGGCTGTCAAAGAAACGTACGTAATTATAAAGCAATACTGGTAAAAGCAGGTCAACTTTTTAAAAACGACTCTGCTTTCAAAGATGCATTCATAATAGTAATGCAATTCTGGCAAAAGCAACTTAAAAAAATATATGCGATGAAAACATGATGAATATTGCCATGTAAGCTTTATTCATTGCCTATGAGATTTCGAGGTTCAATTATTTGTTATCTTCAATAACTCAACCTTCTAACGAAAATAATATGTTCTCGCATAATTACCTCCCCCCCAACAAAAAAATTTAGTTACTCAAACAAGGGTAAAATGAATAAGTAATTAAATAATTAAAACACAAATAAAATATCAATTAAAACTACTAATAATTAAACTAAGCGAAAAAATTTTGAAAATAATATATATTTTTAAATATGCGGATAGTTTGATTTTCATTACCCACATCATTTCGCAGTAAAATCAAATTGTACATTTAAAAAAGTTTAACGCGCATAAATTAAATCTTAACAAGTAATATGCAAAGAAGTTTAATACAATTCCTACTTATTTTCTTATATTATTTACATATATCTTATTTATTATCGGGTGTCACTTCAGTAACCTCAATAACTGGCGACAAACTTGGAGTCCATTTAGCTACTTGGCAAATTTGAAGACAAAATAGAAATAACAAGAAAAATTTAATTAATATTTGAATGAAAAAACTGTATTCACATCAAGTGTCGTCCGCTACAAGTTTTAAAAAATGTATTTGAACTTGAGTGAATGAATAAAAAGTATTTTATTAACGATTGAAAATTTGAACAAGTTATATAAATAAATATGTATATAGGAAGAGCGTGAAATAATAATATGAATTGAAAAAGCATTTCTGGGTGGCATTAACAGTCCAAGTATCTCGGGATGTAGTAACTGTAGCTTTAACTGATTGAAACTACTGCCCAAACAATACCTTTTCTGCATCGTTGTCCCGCTCTGTTTTTGCTTTCACTATCCCTGCAATGGAGCCCTACAATGACCGTTGCTGGAGATCGTCAATTATATTTCAAAACGGCATTCAAAAATAATCCTTCAAGTTAGCATTGCTTTTGTATCTCAAAACTCTGAGGCACAAACTCGCAAAACTTTATAACAGTTAAACGAAATTATCACTCTTGAAATTGTCGTAAGAAATCTGACTAAACATTGACCAAACGAATTATTTTAATCAAAAATTAATCTATAGATAATCAACCTAATAAATACGTAAACTATCATCTTTATGCCTCAAAATTTTACTAATACCAACACAATAAGTTTTCGGCATTGAATTACATTTTAAGATTTTGGCATTTAATGTGTTCTGGCCAGGGTGAAAGGATCCCCTCTCCAGCTGAATCCTGTTTGGCTGCTTTGCGAACTGTGGACATTGTCACTACCGGATTTCTACTTGTGGGCTACTGTCTGCTGTAGAGTGCTGTCCTGTCTCTTCTGTAAATATTTGTCGTCTCTGTGCTGTCCTGTGTGTTCGTCTCTTCTGTAAATATTTGTCGTCTCTTTGCTGTCCTGTGTGTTCGCCTCTTCTGTAAATATTTGTCGTCTCTGTGCTGTCCTGTGTGTTCGCCTCTTCTGTAAATATTTGTCGTCTCTTTGCTGTCCTGTGTGTTCGCCTCTTCTATAAATATTTGTCTCTGTGCTATCCTGTGTGTTCGTCTCTTCAGTAAATATTCGCCGTCTTTGTGCTTTCCTGTCTTCGTGTAAATAAATGTCGTCGTCATTTTTCTGATAAAATGTGCTGATCGTGTTTATCTCACACATACACAAATGAACTTTCCACGGTGGAATCCGTAACAATATTATTATTACACTTTTAATATTTAAGGTTTTTCACTTTAACATGGTATTTAAAAGATTTTTTGCAATAATCATTTTAGAAGCTACACCATGACGTAGTCATGTAAAAGCATTAGGACTTCACATACATTATTTAATTAAAATTTTATAAAAAAAACTAAAAATAACAAACAGCAGAAACATCACAGGAAATATGGACATCAGAATGAAATGTGCAAATTTCATGTCGGAAATGCGTACTTATTTAAAGGTATTTTTTTGATGAAATCAATCAGACACAATCAAACAAAATATTTAATTTTTAGCAACACTAATCCCGACGAACCAACTGGTTAATAATAAAAAAATACATAAATATGGCAAGTTTAAACAACTGCAGTTGCAAAATAATTTCCGGAAATTTTTTGTGTTGTTTTTAAGATAATTAAATTTCTGTACTTTCTTTTGATTTCTCCAGTTCCAGATCTCTGCTTGAACTTATTCAAATTAAAATAAAGCCGTGTACATTAAAATTTCAGGACGTTGCTCTTCGAAAATAGTTTTTCTATTCCTACTATTAGTTCAACACTGTTCAACGCTATATTTATTTGTATATCTCGTTCAAATTTTCAATAGTTAATAGAATACTTTTAACTCATCCGCTCGAGTTCAGACACCTTTTTTTTAAACTTGTAGAGAATGACTCTTGATATTAATACAGTTTTTTCAAATATTAATACATTAATTTAATTTAATTAATTTTTAATTCTTTAAAGAGAGTTTTAACAGTTTGTAATGGAAATTGAAATCAGCAGGCGGCTCAATCGGTAAAATGCACGGATTTCAGTATTTTTCACCTGAAGGTGAAGAATGCGAGTTCAATAAATAATTTTTTCATACTTAATTTAATAAAAATTAATTAAAATTTAAAAAAATTTGTTTACCCTAGTAAGAATGAAATTAATTTTTTTTTCATATTACTTGTTTTTTTAATTTTGGTTATTAAAATTGCCTACAGAATGGTTTCAAGATAGATTCCTTTTTCGGGGAAATTCAAATTAAGACAATTATATATCAATTTATTTTTTGGAACAAGAAACAAGTTTTTGCAATTAAGTGCAAAGTCATGCATCTAACAACCTTTCAGAGTTCAAAGGGCTAATAATCGATTTTAATAAATCTTTACTTATAATAAAGCTCAATGTGTGTGTGTGTGTGTTGGCGCTCTACAGGCCAGACCGTTGGACCTACAGCTAAAAAATTTGGTACATGTATACCTTGGAGGTCGGGAATGTGCACCTCGGAGCCCTTTTTTCGAATTTTTAATTAGAATTTGAATTAATTAAATTTTAAGCAAAATTTCGACGTTTTTCCGCTATAACTTCCGAAAATATTATTGCACAAACATGAATTTTACATCACTTTAAAGATAAAAAATTAGATTTCTAACAGTATCAGTTTTTTAATGTATAACTTAAGCTTCTATTTTTAATGAATTTTTAAAGAAATATTTTAACCATGTTTTTAGCACGTGACTGGATAAAATAAAAGAATGCCGGAAGTTCGAATAAGAAAAACTATCATCCCAAATAAATCTTTAAAAAATGCAACTTTTAGCACGTGACTGGATAAAATAAAAGAAATATAAAATGTGATGTTTTCTAAAAAAATAAATGCAAAGCAACGGATTCTATGATCGTTTGCAATATTTAAATCATTAATTGAATAAATTATCTTTATTTATACAGGAATGAATTTATACAGGATATGCATTTAAAATTCCTTTCCAGTGGCCAATTTGTAAAATATTAATAGGCATATATATTGTTTAATACTATTAATTTAATCTAAATGAACTAAATGATTACATTTTATGTAGTTTGAGTCAAACAATGCATTTATGAATAATGAGTTTTAGATTTCTTCATACTTTGCTCTGTGAGCCATATTTTACAAAATATTTTTATTAATATTTTAAATAAAAGTTGCTACATCAATCAGTCTTCTAAATCAACCATTAAAAATGACTGATTTATAAAATTAAAGAATATTATTAGGAAAACGCGTTCTTTTAGAACTTTCACTCCATCATCTTAAAGAAAATATTCATTTCAGGCCAATCAATGCCCGAAGTTACTTCAAAGCTAATGACTATGTGATTTAATTGAAAATTTTATAACCCATTACTCATGGCGAACCAGCTGGTCGCCAAAGGCGGCTAGTATTTAATGAAATAAAAACACTAAAATAAAATTTTCTATGTTGACTTAACAAGGAACTGAATGTTAAAAAAAAATTAAAAATATTACTTGTTTATTGATGTTTTCAAATTTCC
>JAPMOQ010016150.1:4908966-5130821 GCA_026543055.1 Argiope trifasciata | reverse complement strand
CCCGTTAAGCGAGTTTCAATTGTAATTTATAGCATACGAAATATTCAATTAAAAATTTCTCAGTGAATTCACAGAAATAATTGCCATTATTTCCATGCAGTACAATACGTATTTTTTGTATTAGCAGTTTGATAACTTGAGATATATCTTAGATACAGTAAAAGCTCTTTATACTCGGGGTATATGTTCCATAAATATGCCGCGAATACAGAAACCGTGATGCTTAATGGTAATTTATATGGGATTATAGGGGATACGTTCCTAGGTGACAATATATATAATATAAATCAATTTAATTGAAGTTTTTGAACATTTTGATTAATTATCTTAAGGCTTAGGCAATTATTTCCTGTCGATACATTTTTGCTATTCAAGTTTCCGCTGGATTATTGTATTCAAATGAGTCCTCCATTCTGTATTCGTATAATTTGTTCCAGTCTTTAATCGTTACATCAAAATGGTTTAAATAGTCTTTGAGATCTGCCTTCTTTGCGACAGATTCAAATGAATCTTCGGAATAAGGTGAGTCAATTTTCATTTCTTAATCGTTAGTTCTATTTCGTTTGTTCTACAAATATACTTTATTCATTGAGTAATAAGGTTGCTTCCATTCTGTTTGTTTACATTCTCAAAAACACCGATCGCGGGGAAGGCGGTTTATGTCAAAGTCCTCGGCAATATCATTTAACAACATACTTTAGGCAAAGTTGTATTAAGATTTATTTTACTATTTTCATTAGTCCATTTGACGGCATTAACAAAGGATTTTGGGTTGTATACCCATTGGAATCCTTTTATTACTATGTATGCACTTATTAGATCCGCGAGTAAAGAAATTTTTAGCCGCGAATATACGAATTGGGTCACAATTTTTAAATCCTTGAACAGTGAAAACGCGAATGAAGGAAGCGCGAATAAGGAGCTTTTACTATATATTATTCAATTATCTTATTAAAGGGAGAGACGAGGAAGGATGAGCTCATTTCCGGAATTCTTCGTCATTATTTGACCTTGAGTTTTGCCCTATAAGGTACTTTTTTGTTCAGTTTTTTATGATTATGTGAATACCGTGTCGTTTCGGACCGTATTATTTTAATTCAGTCTGCAAGTAATCAGATTTATATTAAATGTAAACATCCCCTCCTTTCATGCTTCCTCTCACCACTATTTTGATTGATTAAACCCATCCTAACGCATGCGCAAAAGCACAAATGGCTTTAGAATCAATTGGCAAATAATACGAAAAAGGTAAAAATCGATTGATGAATTATATGGTCAATATGGAGGATGTGTGTAAAATTTCATGTAGTAGAGAAGTTAATTTGTCAATAAAGAATAAAGCTTTATGAGATTGTGTATAATCATGCAGCAATATTTCGCCTTTTTGATTAAGCGATGCTGGTTGTTTTTTCATAAATTTCTCATGCCCAACCAATTTTACTCCAACAATACTCCGTTGTTTTGGTTTCGTATGGTTGTAGGAAGGAACATTGGGTATCTCTTTTGGCATTATACTATCTAATTAACCTTTTTTTCGTAAAATTGCAACTTACTGAGGAATCCTGGAGGAATATTTTTAATTGCCTGATTGCTTTCGAGTATAATATTAGAGTATCCCATAAGTGTTTTTCTTATTTTAATATGAAATGAATAAACAATGTTTACTGTTTCAGATATTTTTTTTATACAAGAACCTTTTTTCTCTGTTACTTTCTTCCATCTCTCAGGAAGCCTCACTATGCCTCCTTTCCAAAACTGTTGTGTTTCGGACAAGAATTAATCCTCGAGGTGCGCTTTTATTTTGTTATAGGATTTAAGGCACTTATCGCAAAGATAATTTTAAGGACAAAATGAAGTAATAATCAAATGGAGCGAGATTTGGAGACTATGCAGGATGTAAAATATCCCAATCAAACTGTAAGAGCTTCTCTCTCACGATTAATGCAATATATGGTCTAGTGTTTTCATGATGAAAAACAACGTCTCTCAGTTTATTAATTCTAGCAGTTTTTTTTTCTGTGGAAGTTTTTAATTGATCCAGTCGATGACAGGAAGTTTTTAATTGATCCAGTTGATGGCAAGAAGTTTTTAATTGATCCAGTCGAAAAACAACGCCTCTCAGCTCATTAATTCTAGCAGGCTTTTTTATTGGAAGTTTTTAATTGATCTAGTCGAAAAACAACGCCTCTCAGTTCATTAATACTAGCAGTTTTTTTCCTATGGAAGTTTTTAATTGATCCCGTCGATTTCATAGAATTTATTCTTTCACCTTGAGTAAGGAACCTTTTGAAAATTAAGTCTTTCCAATCCCATCAATTGGACAAAAGAACTTTTTTCGGATGTAGTCTCAGTTAAGAGTGTAGTTGAGTTCCGGTACAACTGAAACCGGTGACATAGACAGCTAATATATATAAGCCTGAAAGTTTTCACAAACAAGGGCAGATAAAGCTATTCATAGAGCAGTGAGAAAGAAACTTTTGGGACACTAATATTTTCTACATTTTGGAATGATAACAAATTGATTTTCTTTAAAAATTTTATTTTTGTTTTATTTTATTTTAAAATCAAGAAATAAATAAAATAACAACTATATCTACTTTTATTTTAGCATCCATCAGCATCGCTTTTTGGATTATACAAGAGCAATACAACATTTTTCCAGAATTCTAAGAGAAAACTAACGACATAAAATAATATCTCATTGCTGTTGCCACAGAACGTCGAATAAATATGTGAATAGATTAAACCCAAATTTCTTTTCGACTCCAAAATGATTGATATCGAACATTTTATTCCTGGAAGAAAACTAAAACGCTTTTAGGGCACTTTTTTCTCCCAAAATGCTTTTTCCATTTCTTGTATAAACATATTTACATATCCTCAAGCGTTAGGTTGAAATATCATATTTTTGTCATAAATGCTTTTATCCCACAAGAAATATCAAACATTTTCCAAGTTTTTCTGCAATTACTGGAGTTTAGAGCACAATTGGATGCTTTCTTAAAGTTTAAGAAGCTGCTTTCTTACAATTCATTGATCGAAACAGAATCTCTCTTTTAAAAACAAAACTCGAATTCGAAATTCCAATCTTATTGCTGATGTTAAAGAGCAAAGTTTAAAAAGATTTATTTTCTTTGCTTGTAGGCAATCATGTTGGTAAAATTAAAACTAAGTTTAAATTCTTTGAGGTTTTTGGAAAATTTGAATCGAGTTTTCAATTTATTTTCCATTGCTTGAAGCAAAATTTGAAAAAGTTTTTTTATTAACTCTGTTTACCAGGAAAACTTATATACCCTGAACGTTTATAACAAAATTTGTTAACTTCAGTTTGGATTTACCTTTTGACTTAAAAGTTTATTTAACTTCTAACTTAGAAGACACATCCTATTTGGAACTTTTATTATTATTTTGATTTTCCTATTAATATGAGGGCATTTGTGATGTTTCCATTTTAAATTATTTTATACTTTCCGGCAATTTCTGTTTTAAAATGGAAAAATTGAGTAATTCGATGAGCGTTGAATTATTTCCATATAATGAAGTTGAGTCTCGTCATTGTATGCGAAGGAATTAAATTCATATTTGGATGATCGGTCACTGTTAGCGATATAAATTCATGATAAGGTATATTCGTAAACCCATTGCTATAGTGATTTTTTTAATTTATAAACATTAATTTTGGCTTAATATATTTTATTCTATAAATTTTGGTTTCTAACTAATGATATTCTTTTAAAAAAGTGTACTTAGTTTTAGGAAAGTCTTATTCATTCAGGTTATGTATATAAATATGTAAAATTAAGCTTTTAAATGATAAAGCTAAGCTATGGTCATAATTAAGGAATCCAAGTTAGGCTTATATAATTGAGTAAATTTTTGACGCATATGTTACATGACATTCTGATTTCAAATATTACTCATACTAAAACACGATATAGTACAATATTTCCACAATGTTGTTCGGTATTCTAAATTTTAGGCGATATTTTGAAAATGTCATAACAATTTTATTGGGTCTTTTGAGTTAATATAATTGCAGTGCAAAGATTAGTATAAATTATATATATATAGATCGATAGACTGAACAAAGTAAGTTCATTTAGAAATTTATTTCTTGTATTTAAGTAATTGAATTTTGAAGACATTAAAGATGGAAATTGTAAAACTAATAAGCAACAAATATTACCGGTTATTCTATGTTGCTTTCACCTGCGATTTTGTAAATTATGTACACTATTTAATACACTTTTATCTTTAATCATTTCGATGAATATATTATAATATAAAAGTTGAATTGTGCTCAATAAAAATCAAAACAGAAGTTCATAAAGATATTAAGAATCTAGTTGAATTTTTTAGAATGTTGTCTATTCAGGGGGAATATATAAGAAGCAGTATATTTACATATTGTGAGATTTTTTTGTACATATAGAATACAAACAACATCTCTAACGACAAATGATTTTTATTATATTTTGGAGAATTACAGTTATCTTTTTTCCCTTAGATGCTTATTTTTCAAGATAATATTGCCATGTATGTCATGTATTGACTACTATATTTTTGAAAAGTTTTCCGCTTAAATGGTATTTATTTGCATGTATTATTTATAGTTAGGTCATAGTGAAAGCGCCATAAATAACATCAACATACAACAAAAACCTGTACCATTTTATCTATAATATTTATTTAAAAAATGGAATTTATTTTCATACACTTTTGACAAAGTATTAAAGAATGGAATTTTTTGTTATGATGAATTTTTATTTTTTTATTTTGGGCTTACATCAACCCAGATAATTCATCACATATATTGTATCGAAAAATTCTACTGAAATTCCAGTAAAAGAAAATGTGGATAAATCGGCAATCAGTTATTTTGAAGGTTATAAGATTTATAAAATTTTCGAAGACTATTTTTAACTTTTTAAAACACCGGATCTTCTTCAAAAGTTAAAATCTAGCAATTTTTCTTCCTTTCTGGAATACCAAAATATTTTTACCTGACCTTATAGAAAATCATTTTTTTAATACTAAAAATTCTTTATTATACTACATCCATTTTACAATCCGAAATTAAAAATTCCCTTACAAAATTCCGAAAATTATCTATGCATTTTGTTTTAGGATTTATGATCTTTCTACAATCAAGGCGGAATCCTGTACAACGATAGCAACTTTGAAAATCGTCGAAGTATTTGAATTTACAATCCTGCTCTCTGCTAGTTTGAAACATTTAACTACTTTGCAGCTGCTATTTTTTCTTGGGTGACATATTTCGGTTGAATTTTTATAGCCAAACGGCAGCATTTCGCTGGATGGGATATGTTGAAAAGACAGGGAAGTTTTTATTGAGCTTCAAATGGCAACAAAAGGGGTTTTGGCGGCATCTCTCGTTTCGTACGATGCAGGAATAAAAAAATTGCAGTGAAATCGTGAAAAATACTGCGATGAATGTCTGATGAAAGTTGTTATGATAAAAATATAAAATATAAATAAAGATATAAAATCAGATATTTTATGAGTATTTCTGGTGCATTTACATGTGAAAGATTAAAACTTGTCTTATATCAGTTTCTACAAAATACTTCAATTTCATATTTGTATGTTTTTACATAGTTTAAAAATTTTCTGATTCGTAAAATAATTGCTTTTTAAAAGATCATAGTAAGGAAAGTTGATAGATTTTTGTAAACTTCCAAGTAATTACATAATCTACAATATATAATATGCATTTGATTATTATTACAAATTTCATTCAATGATATCTTAATTTCTCATATACGAAATATAGGTCTAACTCGTGATTTTGAATACTCCCCGCGTTTATCACCTACAAAAGTCTAAAAAACAAAATTTTTATCCTGCTGCTCTGTTTGGGTCTATATGACCCGGAAACAAATTCTAATGCTTTGTAAAAACGAATAGTACTGGGTTATTGTCATGAAACTTATTGACATTTTTGGCAATTAATATAAAGATATATTCCAAGAGTGGTGTAGATTTATTCTTATTTCGAAGGAATATTTTCCAATTTATACCTAATGTATCATTCGGATCAATATGGCCCATTGCAAAAAAAAAAAAAAAAAATCATTTATTTTTTCATTATACACGTTTACTTTTGTTTGGAATAATTCAAAAGAAAAAAAAAATAACAATATTTTCGATAATTTATCCATTTTTGAAACCTGCTTCGTTGACGATGTGTTTGGTAATATGATAAGACAGCGTGAGAGGGTCCAAAAATTGATACAATTGGCTGAGGGCCAATCTCTTTTCATTTATCGCCACGTTTCTTTTTTTTCTGTTATATTTCTTTTTCTGATAAACTGTAAAAGAATTGTGCCTACGAATGTGAGGGAAAAAATACAGAATCGCAGAAATAAGCAATGATTTAAATCAATAATATTCGACTTCTTGTCTTGTAAAAATAATTGTAGTTTCGTGATAAGTTGTGACATAAATCGGCTGTCAAAAAGGGCCAAAAATACATATTCATTCTGCATATTTGGTGAAAAAGCTATCCAGATATGTACTTCGTGACTATCATTCATCGGTACAATGTATTTGTAAACATAACAAAGTCCACAATTTTATATGGAGAATCGGTACGGAAAATTTACTGGAGTATATGCGAGAAAGTTCTGTAGAGACTACTCCCGCTGGCTGGAAAATTATGCTGAACTTCAAGGAAATGTGATTGATTATTAGATCATCACCAAAAATCAATATTGTTATATTTGAAAGCCACAAGCCTTAAAAATTTTTTTAATGAATCTATTAAATCTTATTTCCTAATCCAGATAAGTACTTAAATATACATATCTCGAATTTGCCATATACTCGGACAATATGCTTATTTTCAGCTCTTTCTAGAATAGCTGGCATACACTAAACATATTTCAATGGTTAAAAAGGAAGTGACAAGCCATTGTGGTAAAATTCACAAACAGGATAGTCTCTCTTTCCTGACTTCCCCATGAAGTCACACAATATGTGTTTTTTGTTTCTAATGAAAATGAATATTATACATGACTGTCAAAACAATTAGAATTTTCACACATACCTACAAGTTTAAATATAAAATGACATTAATAAAAGAAAGGAAAGCGAATGTCTATGCCCTTTTTGAAAGACAATAAGTTACCGAAACAAATTTTTAATATTAAAATTGAGAAATTAAATATATAAAAATTGATGAGTGACAGAAAAGGAAATCAAATATTCTAAATGGCTCTTTTTGTCCTGAAATGAAAGTGCAATATTGAATTCCGTTTTTATTTCAGAAAAAAAATTGCTTTCTCTCCAATAAGCACGAAATCGGAAAAGGTGGAGGTTGTTTCAATAGCAAGCTTGGGATGTATGAAATGAACTCTAGCGTAGTCTGTAGTTGTTTCAAAATTATGAATTTTTTTCATCAGTCTATGTGAAATTACTTATGGGAAAATACGATATATTTTCCCTCACATATATATAAATATGTTTACAACGGAAATAGAAAAGACATTTGATACCCTAAAAGTACTTCAATTCGCTTCAATAAGCAGAGTGTTTAATTTCCTTCATTTTGGAGTGGGAAAAAATTTGTATTTTATATATTTCCATATTTGTGGCAATAACAAAGAAAAGGGAATTTACAATTACTTTATTTTTCTTTTAAAAATATCGATGGTATATATTGCGTTTTGAATAACTTTTTTCTGGCAGCTCATGGACATTAAATTGAAAATAATACCCAATAATAGGATATTATTTTCAATTTAATACCCATTTGTTGGTTATCTCAATTGAAATAAATTAAATGGCCAAAAATATAATAAAAATAATTTTTTGAGCAACTTTTTCTTTCAGTCCATACTCATTAAATAGGAAATAATACTCAATAAATGTTTATTATTTTCAATTTTTCAAATAGACAAGTATTGGGTATCTCCATTGAATTAAATTAAATGGTCACAAATATAATATAAATCAAATGTAAATTTTTGATTAACTTTTTCTTTCGGCTCACGGACATTAAATTGAAAATAGTATCCTTTCATTTGGCGTCATAATAAATTACTTTTTCTTACAATTCGTAAAATAATGCATATAAAATTAATAATATTGAATACTATATTCGGTCATAAAATTAAAAATAATACCCAATAAATGGATATTATTTTCAATTTTATACTCATTTGTTGGGTATCTCCATTGAATTAAATTAAGTAGGCAAAATATAATACCCAAATTCTACCCATGAAATATGCAGGTTGGAATATTTGTAAAAACAATATACTTTATAAATAATTAGAGTAATGCAGAATATATATACAAATCAAACAGTTAATAATTAAATATATTAAAAAAAAGAGACATCATTATGAAGCTTATTGAAGCTGACGATAATTTATTTATTATGTTTAGCATTATCTTCATATTCTTCATTATCTCGGTAGTGCGTATAATTTTCTCGCATATTAATGAATGATATTCAATAAAATTTGAAAAAATTGTTTTCTACACATGATTTGAAATGTTATATTTCAAAAATAAATTACAGACTTTGAAATCAGGAACAAATATTATGAAATGAAAATGTTTTGAAATTATGATAGATCATTTTAGAATGAGAACGACTCGAATTTTCATTTAATTTAATGGGTTAATATAATGAAGTTATCAACAGTTATTTTTGATGATAACTTACAATTTTAACAGTTTTCAGAGCATTATTATAAATTAGTCCATTTGTATAGTTAAATTTTTTGTCCATATGAGCAATGCCATTCAGCATTTAGTTTAAAATAAAAATTCGTTTCGCTATTTTATAATATTTAAAAAAATTAATTAGAAAAGCAGAAAAATAAAGAGATAATTATAATAATTAAAATTTCTACATTTCAGTGCAATATTAAAGGTGCTTTAAACAGTCTTTAAAAATCAGTTTTTTATTGAATTCATTTCTGTGATTTATTATTTTTTATCTAAACTAGCTATCTGATCTTGCAGCTTAAGGCTTAAAAATTTTAACTATTCACCTCAAATCGGTATGATATGAATTTCAATTTAAAGAACGAGATACAATAAGAAATTATAATATTAAACAAAGTATAGTCAATAAAGCAATAGATAACTTTCTTTAAAAGTATATTCTTATTTTTCATCAAGATGTAATGTCAGCTTCATATTTCAGAAAAGTGAAATTGCTAGATTTTTAAATCAGTCATTAATGAAAATTTGCTTCATTTTGAAAAGTTTTGTCCTAAGATTGACATTTTAATCAACTTGAATAATTCATTATTCTCGAAAAAATTATTCTGTACGATGATGTCTTTAATATTTCTTAAAACCAGACATTCAGACATTTTATTTTTTTACTAAGAGAAAAATATTAAAATAATTAACAAAGACAATGCATATATTTTGTTTAAATGCAATGCCGCGCATCAGCGTTTAAGGGTTTTATGATTTTTCATAAATCTGACATTGGAAAAATAATGACATTGGATCTTAATCATTTAAAACATCAAATATCTTCTAACTAATGCTCCAACTGTAAAATAAGTATATAATCTCAAATTTATTTTTCAGAAAGTGGAAATGGGATATTGAAAACGTTCGAAAACGGTGATTAACTGAAAACATGTTTCAATCTTAATATCTTCCTCTAAAATATCTTCCTCTGTTTAATTAACGTTATTCATCAATTATTATAGAAAACAAAAAAAAAGTTCGTCTCTTTTTTTTTTTTTTTTGAGAATATCTAAAAAGTATCATTCAAAGATTTTTTATTAAAACGAAAATATTAACAAAAATGGAAAAAGTGTCATGATTTTGCAAGAATCCACTACCTCTTAAGATTTAGTTATAATGAATTTAATACAGAAAAGTAAGACTTTATGTCCGATGATTAATGTGTATAAACCGTTCTTCATTCTAACGATGTCATTTCTTAGTTTTTATTTAAAGATTGTTAATCTTAACACGGTTCCAGGAGCTGTCAATAAATGATATTTTCGGAAACATCAAATAAAATAGAAATGCAACTGACCTACATTAATGAAAAGGTTTTCTTGTATATTTTGAACATTCTTTTTACAGCATAACGCTATAAAAACAATTTAATGACTCATCTTCTTTATCGAAAAACATTAATAAATCATTATTTTTCAGAGATGCTGATATTTTTTTTTCATGCTGATACATGAAGAAATAAAGTGAAATCTCTCCTAAGTAATGTTTTATAGTATAGTATAGATCCTTCACTTATTTTATTTGTTCATAAATCAAATTCCTTATCACTTATTTTATTTGTGTTGTGATTTAATCCTAAAATATTAATTCATTGGATTTTAATACTGATGTGGAATTTTTTTACAGAACTATTCACTCCATTTTTTTAAATCACATAAATAAAAAAAAATATATAAACTTGCATTCAAAGGGCTATTCCTAAAGCAATTATATTTTCTGGAAATCTAAAACAAAAGTATAAATAAAATTTTAGAAAATATTTTTGTTACCCCCAATATTTAAATATTTAAGATATTCAGAATTTCTCTCATGTAATCTAAAACGAAACCACAAATAAAATTAATATATATACACATATATATGTATTTGTTGCCATAAGAATAAAGCAAATATTTGTGTTTTTAAGTACATAGAATCATTTTCACCAAATTTAAAAAGAAGCATCAATAAAATTAATTGGTTTGCTATAAATGTAAAATAAATATTTGGATATTTAAGTTGCGCAGAATGTTTTTGTCTACTACAAATCTGATTAATACCGAGCATTTTGTTTTTCAGAAGAGCACTTTAGAGCCATTTTTTTTCTTCAAAGGTTCTCTTTCTATCTATTGTGTAAATACATTTATCTATATATAAAGACATGCCAAAAATATATTTTCCCAATAATGCTTTTACAAAGATAGAGAATGCTAACTTTTAATATTTTCGGAACAACTACAGACTCACTCATAATTGAATATTATCTTTTTCTAGGTTTGAAAAGAAAGTAACTTACATAACATCTCATTTCAAGGACACAGCTTTTACCTCTGATTCAAACTGGAACTTTAAATTCGATAGAAATTTCTTTAAGATTCCTTTTCTTTAAAAAAAATTAAATTTTCTTTTAAATTAATTGAGAGTCTCATCACTAAGATTGAAAAATTCCAAGGGAGCTCGAGCATTTCTAGATGATTCGGAATCAGTTGCAAGTGATGAATCGGAAATGCATTCCAGATTTGGTAGATGCCATCGTAAACGTACATAATTCCCGAATATTCTCTAACCTTCTTAAAAATCTTATCATCTACGCATTTGAGTTGCTCTGGGTGGAATACTGAAATGATGGAAGAATTGTTTTAAAGAATATTCACACAAAAAATTAGAAATAGACTAGCTGGTACCCGGTTCGTTGCTGCCGTAGAAAAAATAATCTTGGGAACATCGTTTGGAATTTGAAATAAATATCTTTTTTAATTAAGAATGATATTTATTTTCTTGTCGGCAATGAATACATATTCATCGCAGTTGAAGGATATATAAAGAACCATAAATAGAATTTATTCTTTTTTGAACTATTCTACTCTACAAGCAAATATCCCTTTTTATATATTAGATTTGTCTATTCAGTTAGAATTGCAGTTCTTTCAGAATGGTAATGAAAGAAACTATTTATTGTAACTCGTGATTCGTTTAATATTCGTTTTGAATTCGTTTAAAGCTAGAAAACGTGATTAAAATATTTTCTTTTAAAATTGATGTTCTACATTTACAAACATTATCCTATTTTTAAATATAAATATAAACACTAAAATATAAAATAAAATGTAATAAAAGATCATACTAATTTTAATTATTATCAAAAAATGTTCTTGATAATGTAGAAAATCATTCTTGAATTATTTTCTGATGAAAGTCATTCATGTTAAAAAATATCATAAGACAGAAAGTATATCTATAATATGAAAAGATAATTTTTTGAAAACTGAGAGAGCAAAATTATTTGTACTAATATTTTCGGAAATTACTACGAAAAACGCTGAAATTTTAAAATGCAGGATCGCGTACCCGAAAACTTTCTCTCATAATCTGTAATAAAATTGTTACTTCTGAGAATGACTTGCATGGAATACAATAGCTACAAAATATTAATCTTTAACTTGAATTTAGAATTTTTACTGAATCTATTTTGTCTCCTAGTCGAGTTATTTGGAGATGAATCCTATGTAAACAGATGCGGTTGAAATACGACTTTTTAAATTTTTAGACACGCCTATAACCATCCCATATGTGTAAGGAATGAGTTGATCAAGTTTCAACACAATCGGTTGAATGGCACGGCAGTGCATAAGAGACATACAGACGAACATTGATTTTTATTTAAGTGAAAGTTTCACGAATAAAAAAATCTGCATTTTTCTTTTTTAATTAATTTATTTCTAGAAATAATTTCAGTCTATCAAAGATTAAACATTGTTACTGATTTCTTTTTATAATTCTTTAGAAAATCGACAAGCACAAGTGAAATATTTATATTCTCCTATTATGATTCATGACATTTTTAATTTGATATGAACTTACTGCAAAACTATAGCTTTATGTAGAAGGGCCACGGTGGCCTGGTGGTAAGATCTCGGCTTCGGAACCGGAGGGTTTCAGGTTCCAGACTCGATTCCACCAAAGATCCGTCGTGTGAGGGAGTCTCTTGCACGTTAAATCTGTCAGGCCAAACGTCCTCCCGCTGGTGTGGAGAGCGGGGTGCCAGTTCAGGTGTCGTCCTCGTCACCTGATCTTGGTTCAAAATGACGAGGTCCGTCCCAAAATAGCCCTCGTGTTGCTTTAAACGGGACGTTAATATAACTAAACTAAACTAAACAATAGCTTTATGTAGAACATGCACAAATGTCGATACCTCTAAAAGTTGTGTTGATGGGTTTTTTTTTACTTTTTTCATGATTAAGAAAAAGAAAATGCATGTAAGTGTTCTAAAAAGATGTGTTACATAGATTAATTGAATTAATCATTAAGAAAATGTGAAATTAAATTATATAAATTTCTACATCCATTTTTTGGCATTATTTATTTACTAATTGATGATGATATCATTTATTAAAAGTTACAGAGAAATTAGAAAGATGAATAAAAAATAACAATAACTCATTTTTAGTATAAAAGAACGCTTCACACATGTCATTCATAAAAAAATAATTTGAGAGGAAATCTTTTTGAATCCCGTAACTGCAATGAAACGATATTTTTTAACGTGAAAGATTTTCATCAGAAAATAATTCAAGAATGATTTTTTATATTATCAAGAACATTCTTTGATAAGAATTAAAATTAACATTATCTTTTTTACATTTTATTTTATTTTTTATATTTATATTTAAAAATAGGAGAATCTTTGTAAATATTGAGGAATCGTATCTGAACTAGATATTTAAATCCTGCTTATTGTTGAAACATTTTTTGAAGCGTGGTGTGATGTATCAAGCTCTCGAACCATATTGATTGTTATTAATCGAATTTTGTTCGTCGGCTGCCGAAAATGTCAGCGATTTACAATTCATCATCCGTTTCGAAATTGTGTCTTTCTACAATATTCGTGAAACACCGCTGATATTAAAAGCTTAAAAAAAACTGGAGTGGAAATTCGAGACATGTTTAGGGAAATTGCTGCTGAAAATGATTAATGATTGTTAGCCTTTCTCATGCTCACACGGTTCATTTTAAACATTTATCAAGAATTCTGAGTTTTCACTACAAGATAGGATTTCGGAATGTATATATGTTTAGTAAATTTCAAGTATCTTCATTCAGAAAAATACACAAGAATTAACTAAGAATACTAAATATTGGCGATACGTTGCGTATTGAAAAAGAAATGGAAGATTAATATAAATAAACTTTACTAAGAATTGTTTTCGATAAAAATATTATCCGACTCTATTTATACTTTTCTTTTAGCATATATTTTACATGCTGGATTGATTACAAATAATCTTTTGAGAACGTCATATTATTACAAACCTGTAAAGCTGTCTCCCAGGGCGATTAGTTTTATCCCCAGAATGACCGATATGCAACCATTTGTATTGAATACTGCCTGCATGCCTTTCCAATAATCTCAGAGCTTGACAGCAAACAAGGCAACCAGTGGGGCATTTTGGTTACAAAACAGATAATGCGAGAGATTTCTAGAATTTTAACAATCCATCCAATAAAAATTGATATACAACTTATTGGTCCAAAAGGATATTAGCCCGACTCCCGTAAACTACAAAAGAATGGCAGTCTCAAGTTGCAATGAATCACAGTTGAAGTTGTAGTCAATTATCGTCTTTGAGGATAGCGGAGTAATGATGGAATGCCAGCTTTGTGTGACCTAAGCTATTGCTAAACGGAGTTTTGTGCAGAATCCTGTTGCCACTGTCCAGCAGAAAGTTATGTGGGGAGTAGCCAGTCGTTTGGTAGTGAGTCGGCAGTTGGTTACAGCTAAAGTGAGGGGACAGTTTAGAATTTCGGCCATTCGAGAAGACCGTGTAGTGAAGTTACTAATATTCTTTCCTTCTGAGGAATTCTGTCTGGTTTCTTTGTGTGATGTGTCGATTATTACTTGTGGGCTGCAATTTACTGTAGTGTTCTACCCTGTCTTCGTCTCGGATGTATATATGTGTCGTTTGTGTGTACTTGTGTGTGGCTTGTGTATCTTTGTGTTTAATAAACGTCGTTGTTGTTTTTTACTCAGACTTGCTGACTCTTTTCACATCATACACCCACTATAAACAAAGATGGGGACTTTACAGACATAGTAGTAGTTGAAACAGTACGACATAAATATCGTTTCGAATCTTTTCTATTGCTTTCTATCCTTAGTTTTTACAGTCCATTTTAATTTTTTGAACAAAAAAAATGTCCACTGGGTCAAATCGAGGTACAAAGTTTTGGTCTGAATTAAACTATTATAACAAATCAAGTTAAGTTATGACATAATTCATATTTTACTCTTCTATCAAAGTGCAACACCCGAATTCTGCTTTAACTCGATACCCCTATATATTATCATTCAAAATTTTCTGTTAAATAAACAACAAAATTATAAAATGTTTCGGTAAAACATTACATACAAACATCGTTACAAATATGTGGTGTATTACACAGTTTTCGAATTTTCTTCGGTTAAATTTGGTATGTTCCACAGACTTGAAACTCTGATGCTGCTCACCGTTAATACTATTATCTCTATAAGTGTTTTTTACAATATTCTAAAGGTTTCTATAAATTTTTCACAAAAAATTTCTGCTTACTAATTGAATTTCTATTTTTGTAACGTAGAATATCACCATCAAATGCCACCAAACATCAAGCATATCACCATTAATTCATTTTAACACTCATAAAGGATAAAACAAAAAATATGGTCCAACATGGTCAGCTCCAGGTACGTGAGACAAAGTTCTGAAAGTACGATTCTTAGACTTGTTAGTTGCAATCGAATTTAAAAGTTCTATTTCAATTCAAATTTTTCTTAGGAATCTAATTAGAGCTTATGCAAAGGAATGGATGAAAGTGCAGTACCAAAAATCAAAAATAGGAAAAAATAATAAACTACTTCCCCTTCTAAATCCTAGTGGGAATAACCTTAGATATGAGAATGAGAAGCTTCAAGCATGGTGGTGGTGGTGAGTCTTGTCACACGGATGAATGATGTCGGTTGGCTACCTCTTACCGATGATATGACGTGATTCCCAAGCGAAGAGTTGTACCATCAATGGTGAAGGACTTCAGGACTCTAACTTCCAGTGCTTTAGCGGAGGTCCATCCGATCAGTCAGAATGATCTGAGTGCGAGTTATGTTATGGTTACCTCATCTTTTAATGCGTCATGATTTAATATGAATCACAAATCTTTAACCTGTGGTAAACGTGTTTTTTGGTTTCACAATAGCAAGTAAAATAGGTAATGTCACGAATCACAAAAAAAGTGATTAAGGTATTCGACTACGTTAAAAACATTGGTATTTGACCACATTAGCGATTTTTTTGAAAAGTGTTATTTCATGTAATTCAGACTTTTCTCTTTCTAAAACAGTTTATTTTTTTCTTAGAAAAGGAAGGTGTAATTTATTATCGAGAGGAATTTTAAGAAAAATTTAATTTTCAGCTAAAATTTGTCTGTAACTTCAATTTTAATTTTCATAAAAATTATGATATCCCAAAAACTAATAGAGGTATTTACATAAAAATTTCAGCGTGTGTTTTATAGGCAATGAAATGAACCAAAAGTTTTATTGTTGGTGAAATAATTTTTCTGTTACAGATGTTTTTTGCGAATTTATGGAAAAAATGCATATATACGTATATTTTTACCCGTAACTTCGTTGCATCTCAAAGTGTTTCTTAGAATTTGGTTCAAAACATTCATCATTATATTCTATAACTTGTGTACAAAGAAAAATAAGATTGTTGCATTACAATTTTGTGTAGAATGTTAACCGTTTTGGTTAAATTTCATTAAAACTTACCACAAATTTTCCTATTTCTCGAAATATATATGATATTCTCAAATAATGTTTTTGTATTTATAGTGTTTATAATTGATAATACATCTAAAAACCAAAAATAGTTTTTAAAAAAATTTCAAAATTTTTCCTTTGAACGTATTCGGTTACCTTAAATAAAATGAAAAAAGCTATGCAAGTCCAAACCTCTTCTGGATAGCAATAAAGCAACAATATCTAGAACTCAGTGCAACATCTAATAGTATTAGAAATCAGAATATAGAGCTGGAGAAGGGATATGTTGCAAGGGACCTTATGTGAAATAACTGATTATCAATTCCCCTTAAATGTGTCATCTTCTCATGGCATACCTATCTAACACTTTCACAAGATTATATACCATTCCATGAATTGACATAATGCGAACAACAGAAATTGTGTTTAATATTATAAGAAATAATTTATGCTCAAAATATTTATTCAGATAATATCAGTGAAACATTTTAAACAAAAGATATTTTATTTATTGCTTTTCATTATGAAGAGTATAAAACCGTAAAGAAATGAAGAGGAAGCAGAATTTTTCGATGATCATGGTTTTTTAATTGGGCAAGTTTAAGTTGTTCCTTAGCAGGCAAATTTACGATGTTTTGATCTCCTTGTCCACCTGTCATGCTCCTCGAGTAAAAATTAGAATGGAATACAAATTATTAGTATTGAAAAGGATAAATTGTGATTTTTAGCAAAAATATTGCCAGAGAGTCAATGTTAATAAATATAAATAAACTTCAGTAATCGATAAAAAAATTATATTAAAACGCTTAGGAAAACAGTTTTTTGGAGGAAAATTTTCACACAAAATTTCTTGGTGATTGAAACTGAGCTTGCTCCAAAGGTATCTTCTTTGAGTTGAATACTTCAAATAACATGCACGAAAGAAGAGTTGTACCATCAGTGGTACAACTCTTGTTGATTGTCCTTTTCTTGGTGAAGGAGAGGTAGTCTGAGTTATTATAAAATGCAAATCAAATAATTTCAATCGCAATATACAGAATGTTTTAAATTTTCTTTCTTTAGAAGTTATTCTTTTTTATAGCAGTTTTTAATTTCTAAAAAATAAATTTTAATATCACAAACATTTTTACATTTGAAATTGGTTACGTTTATCGAATCAATTTTATTTTAATCAAAACCAAAACGGATCAAATCTATCATAATATCCTAAGAATCATTTGACCTAGAGGAGAAGAGCAAGTAAATGATAGCTCGAGGTAAATGTTCATTTGATCTCGGTAGCCGTAAAGAGAGAATGAAGCCATCTTTCATCAATATGAAGTATCTTCGGGTGGGTGCCATAATGACCTTCCATCCAGTTACTCAGGTGGATCTACGAATAGTTTGATGGAGTTCCTCCAGAGAGACATTTCGAAGGCATTCTCTTAGATTGCAGTTGAAATTCCAGCCCGTTCCGAAGAGGACATTATGGAAAATTTCCATCAGCAAGGACTTGGAAGATTCTCCCGCAATGATGAAAATCAACAAGGCTTTGCAATAAGTATTTAATGCACAACATTTTATTTCTGAATTATGTAGTTTATGTTTATATTTAAGAATCAAGTAAATAATTTCTATAATTCTTTTATATTTTCACTCAGACTGTACATTATCATCCAGTTTTAATGCACTCCATGTATTTCTCATTCTAAGTTTAATCATTTTTGTTATGCTATATGTAATCATAATTTGTCCTTTTTTTTGTTTCTTTTAAATTGATTGCTGTGTAATTCGTGCAAATTGTTTTTTGTGTTTTTTTAAAATAAAGGTCAACTATATCTATACCAAACTGGAAAGGGGTCATGTAAGTTCTGGAAACGGAGATGTGGTGTGGCATGCATTACGTTTATGAATTATATTATTTAATAGGAGTATTGCTTTATTATTTTCATAGCATTTTTTTAGCATTTTTTCATATGATTATTTATAAAAATGAGATGATTTTTAGTTTTTTTATGGTTTAATGGGTCAAATATTTTTTCTTTCAAAATTGAGCGAGGATCAAATGACTTATTACTACATTACTACTATATTAATTTATTTTGAATATTGATTACTGCTATATTAAGGTAAGTGATTACGTTCGGGGTGATATGCTTAAAAAATGAACGAAAATTAATAAATTTTTTTTAATGTTGCATAAACAAGATTGAAAAAATGTTTGAAACCAAAATATTCAATTGATTTCAAAGAGAAACAAATTGCTTTTTTGACTAAAAATGAAGTATAAAGAATAGATTTTTTAATTTAAAAAGCTTATGAAATAATTTCCTTAAATATTTGCAAATAGTTTTAAAATATTATATAATTCCTAAAATAAAAGATAAGCTGTATTTTTATACATTCTTTAAATACTGCGGTTCAACTAATAAATAATTAGAAATTTTCAGTTTCTTTCATATTGTGATAGCACTAAAAAAATCCAAGAGAAATTACTAAGCAAAACTTGAAGAAAAAAATATGCATTAGGTTTTAATTTATGAGGTTTTAAGTAAGAAAATTCAATCAAAGTTTAGAATTTCCGAAATTTGCTTTGAAACTTAAGTAAATGCAAAAATAAAAATTGGTTTAACTTGCTCCAAAATAGACTTAGAAACAAAATGCTAATTATTTTATAAAGAAATTGTTCAAACATTAAGAAGGTTAAATATAAATGTCATAATTTTGCAAAAAAATCAACTTTTCAGTGTAACTCTCTTACCTTACCTGGAAGATATGATGCATGTAAAGGAAATATAAAAAGATTATTTTTAAATATCTGGCGTAGTTAGACAGTTTAGAAATTATCAGTGCTGTAAAATTATTTTAGATAAGAACAGAATTATAATTCAGATAAATAAGTAGATTTTCGTCTAAACAGCCGAAATTCTTATTTATAGTTATTTGAACGTATTTTAGAAATGTCTAAGCCTCTTCCTTACAAAGAGTGGCTTTTAATAAAAGTTAACGAAAGTGCATTAAGGCTGGTGAATTTATCTGAACAGTTTCATTTGGGTTATTTTTAAAGTATTGATTTATTTACACTAATTTATCTCTGTTTTTATTGTATTTTCCCACTCCAAAAATATTTTGTATTATATTTTTCATCTAATTATTAATTTATGAAAAAAATAATTTTGAACTAAAGTTGAAGGTATTCTGTAACTCTGCCTGCAGTCTTGAGTATGAGCCGCCATGATTATGATATTATATAAATTGCCATGTCTTTATAATTTTTTTTAGTTGCATTACATATCAAGAAAATTCTCTTGTCAAAAAAATACCCTTATAGTGATCAAATCCGAAAGTCCATAATCCTTTTGATAGGTTATGACCTTCCACCACAAACCTCTGATTAAATTTTTCTGATATCATGAATTTTATTATGTATCAATATTGATATAACAAATTATATCGTCTACCCAATCTAAATTTATAGTTACAAAGGAAACAATAAGTAAAACGGTTTCTTAAGATCCTCTTATTATGGTATACCAATTTTATGACATAATAACATATTAAGTAAATTATGACATCGGCAATCAAGAGTAAACTGCAGTACAATGCAATACTGGATTATTAATGAGATACTCTATCATTAAACATAAATCATTAGAGGAGACTAACCTAGTTATGATCATATCTCTTACTTTGATCATATTTCTTACTTAATTGTAACTGGATCCATCAAAATTGAAAGTATTAAAACTTTATATAAGGCACGAACTGGTGCATTAGCTTGTAAGACGCAGTTATTGGAAAGTCAGAGACAAATACATTTTTTTAAACATTTTAATTAGATGAAATATAGAGGACCAATAAAGTGAATCAAAATTGTTGCACCACTCCAATCGATTAAATCAATTCAGACGAGAGGTTTTGTGTATTTCGGAGAATGAAAAAAATATAGCACACACATTAGATTAAGATACTACTTTGAGAAAAAATATACAAAATTTATTCGAAAAAATTATTTGCTAACAAGGACTTTGGAGAAAAATACCCATAAATGATTCGAAACAAACATATTTTCTTACAAGGACTTTGGGAAAAAATACATTCATAACTTATCCGAAAAAATACTTACTAGAAAATTCTTAGATTAAAAAAATATCCATAATTTATTCTAAAAAAATTACCAGCAAGGACTATTTTTGATATTTATATCCATAACTCATTAGAAAAAAAATATTTGCGAACAAAGATTTTGGAAAAAAAATATCTATAACTTATTCAAAATCAAATAGTTGCCAATAATGTTAATCAATACATCGATATGTTTAAAAGAAATAAACTACGAAATAATTCTAAGGCAAATTTAGAGTGTTTAATTTAGTTTAATTGACGTCCTGTTTTAAAGCATTACTAGTATTACATTAAAACGAGTCTCGCAATTTTGAACAGCACTCAGAAAACAACGACTACACCTGAGCTGTCACCTTCTCTCCAAACTTCAACAAAGAGAGAATGAAAATTTGAATGAAAACTCGTGCTAGAAATTTCTGTAATAACTATGACAAAACAATTAAATTAATGTTGATTAGTTAGAGTATAATTAAAAATGGATGAATCATTAATCAGCAATTTATTTCAGTATTCGAGATAATACTAACTTTCTTTAAAGAACATAAGAGGAAATGAGGACATTTAATCCACCCGGAACATCAAATAAAATCTGCTTAAAACGTAATGTGAGTCTAAATACAGTCTTCCTCTTAAAGAGATGCTTTCTCGAATTCCTTTTTATATTTGTATTGATCAGGCCAGAATTCAAGGAGCAAAAGATTCGTGATAATACGTTCTCAGTTTTACATCAAAACATTATTTGTGTGTTTGCCGTTTTCGACGATCCGAGCTCCTCTACTAATATTCTCCACTGATGCCATTCGCTGCTCAATAAAAACATCCACTGTCTTTTCATCCCATCTGATCTCATGAAATGCTGGCGTTAAAGATATAAAAAGTAAACTAAAAGATGTCACCTCAGCAAAAAACAACCGTTAAAAACTGGTCCTGGTATCGAAAATGGTCGAAAACGTATATAAATAAGAATACTTCTTCGTATTTTAAGCAGAGTGGTTTGGATGCTTCGAAGAGCACATTCACTATTTTAGAGGTCCACAAAGCTGAGATTAAATTTTATTGAAATGTAAATTTCTCCAGAGGGAAATTCTAGAAGTATATTTCGGCCTATCGGAGTACTGTTCCATGAATAAATTTTAATGTGAATCTTTCGCTGAAGGGCTATATAAAACATTTTTAAATGGGTGAGAAATATTTATTAAAACCCCGTTTTTTTCTGGTGTGCCAAATATAGAGAAAATATTGTAATTGTCGAAAAATTCACACTCAAAATTTGATGAATCTCTGCTTTTTAGATCTCCATGAGTTCGAAAAATACATTTTTCTTATGACATCTGTCTTTTTTTTCTGACGGCTTGTGAGTAGATAAATTAAAACGCTTTAAGTCAACGAATGAAATTTGATATATTTAGTGGTTGTCCAAATAAAAAATGCACACTTGAAAGGAAAGAATGGCTTTGTTGGAAATCAAAACAAATTTCCATGTGTGTTGCAACGCAAGTCAGATCGCTTTGATAACATGGCTATACATTTGCTGTTAAAAGTTGATGGTTGATTCTTGAGAAAGTGTTGCACAGCTTTCTTCACTTCGTCTTCCCAACGGAAAGGCGTCACTTGCAATGCTCTCAACCAAAGTGACCCAAAGTTCACAAATTCGAACTGTACTTCGGATGTTCCAACACTTTCTAATGGAAGATTTTTAAGATCATATGTTCTTCATTGGAGATGTGTGGATGGATATTGTCATAGAAAAAGATCACTTTCTGTGTGAGAAGGTCTGGGCGCTTGTTTTTTATTGCTTTCCGTTGTGAAGTATTCTGCTAAAATGATGGCGTTCCCTTGGTGTAGAAAATCCATCAAGAGTAGTCAATGGCAATAGATAAATCAAAAACAGGACTACCGCATCCTTTTTTGTTCTCGAAGAATCCAAGCACAGTACTAATTTACTTTCTAACAGTTTCCTCTAATACGTATAGCTTTCACTGTTGAATGCCGTATATAGTGTAACTCCTTGCCACCCTTAATATCTTTGTTCGGTGGAGACGATAAAGCAGCTGTCATTATGATACAATCTCAAGTGTTCACTTTTCATTTAGGCAACTCTTACATATTATGACCGAATTTGTAGATTCCTATCAAATTTTGAGCGAAAGCCATTCAATGGACGTCTGACTATTAAATGGCTTTCCGAGTAGAAGAGAACGAGGTAACTGCTAAACGCAAACACACAGGTAGTCAAAATTTGGTACACAGGTTAAGTATCTAAATATTAGATTCTTTTCAAATTTTGAACTAAATATTTCAAAAGTACATTGTCTTTTAGTCTGTGTTTTCAGATAGATCTTCATTGAAATTCAGCATTTTATTTTGTAATTACAGCTGCAATTTCGTATCAAATTTTGGTTAGAGTTTTGTTTGGTTAGCGCAATGTAAAGTATATGGAATATTTTGCGCTATATTTCGTTACTAATATTCTCTAATAGCATGCACAAAATTCGAGACCATATTCAAGATCTACATTTTTTTAAATAATAGTAATACTTTCTTTACACTTCGTATACTAAAAAGTAAAAACTGCCAGTCAATAAAGGATTGATAAACCAAATAATGAAGATACAGAAGTAAAATATATGAAAATGGATATAATTAAAAATTGGTTAATAAGAAATATTAATAAATAAAACAACTTTGTTCTCTTCCAAATTACTCGGAGGGGTCTGATAGATTCTGTAGAGAAAAAAAGAACTGACGACCAATTTTCGAAATATTCTGATGAATTTTCTATTTAGGTAAAAACAAATTTCTATACATGAAAAAAAAGGAAACCTTCATAAACGAGAAATTATTTTAAATTGTAATTTAGTTGATTGCTTGAAATGAATAAAAAATTATAAATACATTTTTCAAAACCTCAGGTTTCATCTATAAAATAAAAGACATTTTTGCAATCTTAGTAAAATGCACTAGTAAAATTATGAGAGAGGCCTTATATACTTTTATAAAATGGATACATTATGCTAAATGTTTTGATTATAGGAAAAATACTAAATAAAATTCAGTCCTTTCCTCAGGAGAAAACAAAAAAAAAAAATTTATATAAACTGTGGTTTCCTAATTTCTGAGATCATAAAGCAGTTTCATAACGGATTAGAACAGGAGTAAAATCCTTCAATGTTTTCCACTTTGAATCAATGAAGAGATATCTTCCTACCGGGGGAAAAGAGAAAATACTTTTTTCAAAATTTATTAAATGTGAGTGAAGTTTTTTGAACAGATTATGAATATTATTATTTAATTTCTTCTGAAAAAGATTACATTCCATGAAAATAACAATTATGATGTCATAGTTCTATGCCAATCTTTTAAAAACGCATCTGCTTTTAAAGAAGCATACATAATAAAAATGCAATACTGGTTAAAGCGGGTAATATATACGATTAAAAAAAAGATGTGGATGAACATTACCATTTATGATTTATTCATTGCCTACGCGATTTCAAGATTCAATTATTTGTTGCCTTTAATTATTCAGAAAGCCCTAATGAAAACAGGATCGTGTTCTTACATGATAATAAAATTCGATATCATATCATTTCCTCTGAAGGCAACAAAGAATGAAAAATATGTATTGCTAAGCAATTTATCTGCTTAAATTCTTTTATCCTATATCCTTTGAAACGTTATTTGGTTGAATGCGTAGTCGTTACTAGTGTAAACCTACTCGCTCGATTTGTTAGAAAGCATTTCAGATATCTAATCAGTTCATAAAGCGTAAAGCTCCTTCACACAATGTCCAATTCGTCGACAGCTCGATGCTTGACCAAATTCTATCTTCTGGCAATTATTTCTATGCCTCGTTTCATGTAGTCCTTTGCTTACCCTCAATCAATCAGTCACATAGTAGGTATATGCTATTCGAATTTATTTTTCACTAATATCTGCCTTCTGACCATCCATTTCATATGAATTCTTCCTTGTTTATCGTAAAACTATCTTTGTTCTCTAATTTAATCAAAATATCTTTGGGTCAGGTACTGTATTGTTTTGGAAATATAGATAATAGTGGCAATTTTTAGCCTTCCAAGTGTGCTAGAACAATTTGTAACATACTTAGATTACACTTATCCAAATAAAAATAAGTTCCCAAAACTGTTACAACAAAATATGGCACATTCTATGTTTTATGGATATCTTGATAGCGCATATGCGGGATCTAACTAAATCTGCCAGAAAAAAATTAGTCTCCTCAGATACCGACGCTTTTAGTGTCTAGGGGTCTTTTAATATTTACGTGTTTAGTTTGAATACTGAGATAAAAATAATGCAAAAGAAGAATGAATAGATTTCCCTAAAAATAAAAGAATTTATTTACAATTAAAAGGAAAAAAATACAGGAGGAGTATTTGTGGGGAAATAGGAAATTGATTAAAACATGGGTGTATGGGAAAACTGAAAGTTAGATAATTCCCTCTAGGAGGACGTTAGAAATCTAAAAGTAGAAAATCGAACTGAAACATTTTATTGTAGTTAGCAGCGTGGATGCGTGAAAAGCTAGAAATGTCTTTATTCAATGATGGTTAGTATGGTCCCTCCATTAATATTAGTTGTGTCGGCGAAAGATGGCGCTGATTTATAATATTGTACTAATTAAAATTAAATGAGAATTGGAACTCTGAGAAATTATCTAACCAATTACAATTCTCGCAACAGATGAAACGATGAAAAAACAAAATAGTTCCCTGGGACATCCTACATACGTATATAGGTATTAAACGCCAATTTTCTTTGTATTTTTTACTCGGCATTTAATTTTTTGTATGATAATCCTTGAATAAAAAAATATATCGAAAGAAAGTTCAATGTATGCTTGACAGAAAATATACGACTCATTTTAATCTTTTATTATGTGAGTGTAAGGGAATCGCTTACAAAAAAATATTTTTATATCTTTATCAGGTAAAATTTATCGCACATAAACTCATCACTTCACATCATTTCGGTTGCCTTTTACAACAAAATAATCTATGCTTTAAATTTCTAACGAACTGAATTTTGCTGCCGAGTTCCTGTTTGCATCGTTTAATGATGCCATTTGAAAATCTATAAAACCTTTCAATGTCCTCACAGTCTATCTGTACTAGTAAAATTCGCAGCTTTAGCAATTAAATCGAAAGTTGGAGAAATGTAATTTTTAAAATGTATTTAGGTATTCAAAAATGACCGGGAAGATGGCGTTTATAAATTAAAATATTGAATTGTCTTTGAAAAAGCAACGTTGCAACATTCTAAACCAGTGGTGAGACTGAGAAAATCACATTTAATTTTATAGAAATGAAAGTTTTAGCAGAGGCTGTATCATAAATATGCTATCTTGCTCCGAAAGCTAATTTCAATCATGAATATTTGTCAATCTCCAACTCTAGAACAATTAGAAATAATCATATTTTAATATAATTTTTAATTAGTCCTATTACACGATAGCTAGAAAAAAATGGGAATTATACAGCTCTCGTTTTTATTCCATTTCGTGAACTTTGACTTTATTCGAGAACTGGTTTAATTCCAAAATTTAATCTTATATTATTTTGGGAAAAAAATATTATAAGCTTTTAATTAATTTTATATTTGTAAAGATAATATCTTGCAATTTGTTTTTCACTCTCTTTCTGATACATGACATTTTAATACCTTTTGAATATAAGTTTCATTCAAGTGTTTAATTTTGTTCAATTTCGACTTAAGGTATCCGACAACGTTCAAAAGAAAGTTTTTGAAAAATAGGATTTTTTAAAAACAACTTACATAAAACAAACTTACGGTTTTTTAAATGTATTGCCAATTATACTACAAAATACTATAAATAAATTATTTGAGAATATAATATATTTTGAGAAATAGGGATATTTGTCGTAAATTTTAATGAAATTTAACCGAAACGATTAACACTCTACACAAAATTCTAATGCAGCAATTCCATTTTTCTTTGTACACAAGTTATAGAATTTAGTGATGAATGAAATGAACCAAAATCTAAGAAACATTTAGAGATGCAAAGAAGTTATGGGTCAAAATATACGTATATATGCATTTTTTCCTTAAATTCATAGATTATTTTTTCTAAATACCTTTAAATGGAAAAGTATTTAATCAACAACAAAACTTTTGGTTCATTTCACTGCCCATATTATTTAAAACACAGTTGTAATTTTTTTGTAAATACCTTTATTAGGTTTTTAGATATCAGGTTAACGGTGGAGAATGCTTATAAAAATTAAAGTTGAAGACAAATTTTAAAGGAAAAATATGTGACTCTGAAAGAAAAGATTAAAATAGAAAAAAATATTTTTAAAGATATATCTTACTGTGTATACTATAATTTTGAAAAAAGAATCAATCAAAATTT
This sequence comes from Argiope trifasciata, assembly GCA_026543055.1. Taxonomy (NCBI): domain Eukaryota; kingdom Metazoa; phylum Arthropoda; class Arachnida; order Araneae; family Araneidae; genus Argiope; species Argiope trifasciata. The sequence goes on along the minus strand of JAPMOQ010016150.1, from coordinate 5,103,801 downwards.
AATTAGTTAAAGCAGAAATAATAAATTCATTAGGCGATTAACTATGTAATAAAGAAATCTGGAAACAATAAATATCTAAAGAGAAGAATATATTGAGCATTTGTTAAGAATTAAGGGATAAAATTGTTTAAAATTCTGATTTATTTAGAATAATTATATCTCATAATTTTACAATTTTTACAAATCTAGGCATACAGAATCAGTTTCAACATTTGAGTTCAATAATGATAGTAACAATAAAAAGTACTTTTAGCAAAGCTGAAGGCAAACACAAATTAAATACCTTTACATCTAAGTTACTATCTGGAAAAATAAACTGTTGTTTGAAAAAATTAAATTTGGAGCTTGGAAATGACTTTTCAGCTCCTAGTTTTTTAAAGTTTAGTTTAGTTGTAATAACCTCCCATTGTAAAGCAACACTAGGGCTGTTTTTGGGACGGATATCGTAATTTTGAACCGCGGTCAGATGACGAGGGTGACATCTGTGCTGGCACCAACCCTCTCTCCAAGCCGCACCACACCAACAGGCGGACATTTCGCCTGACCCCCCCTTGGCCTTTTTGAGAGATCCCTTACACGACGGTTTATCGGTGGAATCTAGTCTCAAACCTAAAACCCTCCGGTTCCGAAATTGAGACCTTACTACGAGGACACCGCAGCCCTTTTTCAGCTCCTAACTTCTAAGATATTGCAGTTATAAAAAAACTTAAGGTACAAAAAATTGTTAGTATTAATGAGGTGGTAATTTAGCTAATTGGATTTATTTTACTATTTTCAATATTAGGACAGTTATAGCGAAAAGAAAATTTCACCCCCATTCATCAAAACTAATATATGAAAATAATGACTATAATAAATGAGGAGCTGAAAAACTCTTCTCGTAATATTGGGATGAGAACCAGCGCAATAGGCAGTTTTTCCATAGGAATTTACCTTATGTATGCTGTTTAGAAATGGTTTTATTATTGCTATTTTTTTAGAATGAAGTAGAAAAGACACCATCATAGCGAAATCCACTTTTATTCTATTATTTATCTTCATGGCTTAAAGTACGGCGCAAATGAAGTACATATTTCTTTAATAGCCTCAAAACAATATCTCATAGCTGTTGCAAAAATATATTAAGCAAAAAACTAAAAAAATAATTAGTTTAAAGCCAAATTCTTTTCCACTCTCTTATGACTGGCACTGGACATTTTATTTCTGGACGAGCATTAAAATGTTTTTAAGGCATTTTTTTCACAAAATTTTCTTTTTTATGTCTTTTTACACATTCTGGAAAGTCTAGGTCCGAAAGGTAGCGAGTCCTGTCTTCGTCTCTGCCAAAGAGCACCGTTTTGGCTAATGGCAGTAGGGGCACGTTAAATAGGTCGTGACTGCAAAGTCCTCCAAGTTCCCAAAACAAATTATACCTCTGAATCACGGATGAGTCGATCTCTGATATGGATCTAAAATTCTGACTTGCGGATGGATGAATGAGTTCGACTGCCCCCTAAATAGGGTTGTGTCGTGTGTGCTCGTGCAAAGTCGTAATTTCACCTTAACGAAACGTGCACACTTCTGCCTTAATTCGAAAGAGCTAAATTTAATTTGGTTTGGTACAACCAAGTGGCATTAGACCGACCCGACGCTAATTAGGAAGATAGAACATAATAAAGGTACTTTTCCTCTATACGGGCAGAAGATAATGCCAATATGAGCCAAACGGGAGATAAGTTGCCAAGTGAAGCGAATGACAAAACAAATGGAGATAATGTGAACAAAACGCGAACAAAGTCACCAAATGTAGACGCTGTAAAAACGTGCTTGAATGTGAAATGTGACATAATTTGGCGATATTTTTCGTTGCGCCTAAAGAACGGAAAAGTACCAAAAAAAATTTCAACCATTGGATATTAAACTACAAACATACTAGATGTTCTCTCAAAATTTTCAGCAAGTTATTTTTCACGATTATAATCTTATTCCATTTGCTGAAACATAATTCCTTTCGAAACAATCTTGGAATTCGATATTACAATCTCATTTTAGAAGAAAATTGAAAAGTTTAAAAAGACCCTTTTTGTTCCGGTTTGTCGACCATTATCTTGTCAGGAAATTAAAACTGAGTTTTTATTTCTAGTCGATTCTACAGTTTTTTTTTCTCTTTTATTTCTCCTTAATTGATACAGAATTTGAAATGCTTCCTTCATTATAATTGTTTACACAAAATGTTTTTAATCAGATTCTTTTGCTCGTGATTTATAGTAGGCTGAGATTTCAGGCCTGTAGATTTTTTCCAGTTCCGTCATTAAAAAAACCCTTTCTGAAGAATTTTTGTAAACCATTAGTTTGGAAATATGTAAATTTGTCTCAACAGAAAGAGAGAGAATATTTGAAAGAAAATTATGCTCTACATGAAATTTAATTCTTCTTTGATAGCAAAATCTTTAATTGCAGTCACTATTGGAGTGTTAAAGAATTTGTGTATAACAAATTCCCATTTCCGTTCGATATATTATAGCAATAACAATGATAAATTAGTTTTCTCTTTCCTTATGTTTTCTTTATAAACCCATTGCTTTTAAAAAGCCTTTAATCTTATATTATTTAATCCTAAAAAAATATTGTTATTCTCACCATCATAAAACATACATTTGAATATTTAAGATGCAAATATGCTTTTCCATTTCCATTACTAACATTGTAGATTATCGGAAGAGAACTAAAGCATCTGTTTGCCCTTGGGACACTCTCTCTAACTAGAGCAGGAATACATTATACGTACCATAAAATATTGACGAAAAAATTTTGTTTCTCAATATTTTTGTGCAAATAGTTAAAGGTAAATTTTCAACATTTTAAACAGCTAAATTCTAGATCACTGCAAACGATATTCTCTTGAGAAATTTAAAAGCAAAAAATGTTTTTTCCATCTAAATAAAAAGAAGACAATTTATATCTCTAATCGTAAAACCGGAATTCGATATTCCAATCTTATTTTCTAAATAAAGTGAGAAAATTCAAAATAATTTAATTCCATTATTTTTGGCTCACTAGTTTTGAAAATATTAATATTTAGCTTCAGTTTGTTGTCTCTCAGAGAAAGTCTAGTAGATTTTTCAATGTATTTCCTTAATTTTTTTGAATCCTGAATCGTAGATATTATAGTTATAAAATTTATTTAAAAAGAAGAATTACTGTATTCGGATTTCTTTTGGTTAGATTCGTTTTCTCTTTTATTGTATTAACTATGTTCGGAAGTGAAGTCAATGTTGTTGAATTTTCTTGATGAAGTGAATTTTTAAGTCTAATTTCGTTTAGAAATATTTTACGTTGATACATTAGAATTGTTGAATATAAGTACTATATATTTGTTACCTAATTATATATGTTGTAACTGATGTTTGATTTCTAATCTATGCAATTTTTTTATTTAATACTAGATAATACTAGTGGTTCAACTTGGGAATATAATCATTTCAAAATTAATCCATTGTCCACATATATGTATTAATATAAAAGAGAAATTAAAAGAATAGCAATAAAGTAGTTCAAAATCTTACCAATGCTGTTGTACTTAAAGAGTTTCTTATTTAACAATTACCTGGGTTAAATTAATAAAAAACTAATATTATTTGATAAAAATTATTTAAAAAAACTTGAAATTGCTAAAAAAGCAATTGTTTAAATTTCAAGATGATGTAAAAGCCTACGTACCAGATTAATTTTCTCCAAAGTTGTCAATGATAATATATAAAACATAGGCTATTTTTCACAACCTGCAGCGCTCTGTCATTGAAAATATTTTCAGCTTTATAAAAATAATTTAAAAAATGCTTTCAAAAGCTTTACTTCCATTGCCTCCATCTACGCGATTACCTTATATTTCTTATAAGCAATGTTAATAACTATCTCATTGCCTTTCCAAACGCTGGAAAAATAGCTATTTAAAATAAAATAACAGTATAAAAAATGTGATAAAGTAGCTCCAAGTCTTAACATTGCTTAAAGTAACATCTCTAGACTTTGGATTATACTGCAGTATATTTTATGATATCCAGAAAGAGTATCTAGAAATTTCAAATATAAAAATCATCTGCGTTTAATTTACCAAAGGATTAGTAGCATTTGAAAGAAAAGAAAGCATACCAAAATAAAACGGGGGTCATGCCAAAGACAATTTTAATTTTATAACACTGGAATTTTTTCTGAATAATTCCTTTCTTTTTTTGGAAAAAAAGTGAAATATGGGTTAGTTTCTGATATAAATTAATGGATGGTATCAAGATAAAAAAAAATCTACTTTAAAAGGAAGAAACTAAAAAAAAGAAGGAAAAACGTAAGCTTTTCTTAGCTCTAGACACAAGATGACATAATTTGCTATATTTATTGCATGGAAAAATGAAAATGAATCCTGTTCTCTAAAATCAGATGATTTATTTCATAAGATTGATTGTTAAAAAAGGAGCAATTGAGATATGTAAGTCTCTATCTAGTTTTCTGGATGTTTCAATTATAGTTCATGATTGCATCAGTTGATAAACACCAACGAAAGATTACATATAGAAGAGAATTAATAAATAAAAATTGAAAATTAATAAATCTTCTTTAATATGATGAACAATTATGATAACATTCATTAATCATAAAAGTTAAATCAAAAAGTTAAAAGAGAATCCTGTTAGAAACCGTAAATATATCCGAATTATTTTTGTTAGAATACAATTCGAAGAATCATAACAGTTTTGTGGTGTTTTTCCTATTATTTAAAAGTTCCAGATATTTGAAGAAATTTCTTAAATAGATATTAAATCTTCTTTATCTTTATGGCAAAAAATTTTTCTTTCGAGGGATATTTGATAGATCATGTATTTGCGTCATATTAATTTATTATTAATCGATTTTTGTTAATTAGCTGTTGAAAATGTCAAAGATTTTCAATCATTTATTCTGACACTATTTTTAAAAAGATGCATGAGCATAATCTTAAATATAAAAAGCTTATAAAAAAAGGAGTAATAATTTGAGAAAGTTTAAGAAAATTGCATTGAACATATCTTTTCCAACTATTCTAGAACTTCATTGAATAATTTTTAACATTTATCAAGAATTAGCTTTAGTAAAGGAAATTATCCGAGAATAAATATTGGATAGCTGAATTTGAAGTATTTGAAAAAAATGGCGTCATAAGTTCGCCAAAACTCGGTAATGCGCAAGTGATGAAAATAGAATAATTTAATTAAATCACCTATAGGCGAACATAATTTTATTATAATTTTTCTCTAATCATTTCCAATTTATACCCCTTTCTCGAAATTTCTCACCAGCTGGGACAAAAAGACTAAATGCATCATAATTATTAATTTGTCGGTATTAAATTATCAAAAGTATCAAAAACATTCAAAAAAGCTTTTCACAAAAAACGAACTAATTTTAAAAGGGCAATTAAAATACTATTATGTAATCTTATTTCCAACAATAATACTAACTCTGTACAATAGTTATTTGACCTGGAGGAACAAAGATGTTAAATAATATTTACCCTAATATAAGTGGTCATTTGATCTATAACAAGAGAAAACTATTTGATCTATATTAAGAGAAAACAAAGACAGTTTTTAAATCATATGAAATATCCTCTGTTGTATTCTAAATTGGTTTTCCACCAAGTTACACTGAATGACCCTGGAAAAATTTGGTTTTTATTTCCTTCATAGAGAACTCTCGGATACATTCTCTTAGACGATTTAGTTAAAATTCTTTCCTCATTCTGAAGGAGATAGTTTGGAAAAGTTTGATTAATTGACTTCTAGTGGATATCAATGCAATAATAAATGGTAATAATAAAGGTGCTTAATATCTCTGTTTAATACTCTGAACTTCATGCAGATGGAATTGTTTCCTCTATATTTCTGCATCATTTGCATTGAAAAATTGGAATACGAAATTTATATGTATTGATTTTTCCATTGAAGTGGCTTTTGAATTTTTTCGATACTTTGAGAAAAGTTATGAAAATGCTGTTTATTCTATTAAATTAACTGCAATTTCTCAGAAATCTGCATTTTTCACTAGCAAAATAAAGAAATAAGAAATAGTAACAAAATAAGAAATTCTCTTATCATAAAATTATACTCTTATTATCAAATTTTGCTTATTTTAACTTTAATAATCGTGTTTGAAAGTTGCTGCACCTAAATATTATCTTTTATTCATGATACATTTTTGACTACTTTGAGTGCAATCTTTTATTCAAATGTTCTGTTAACTCATTTAAGTAGTAAGCAAAGCGAGCTTATCTGTATCCATCTTTCACCTTTGGTCTGAATCAACTAATTTTTGTTTTAATTTTAAATCTCATGGCTCTCTAAGTGAATCATCAATGGTCGTCTATTTTCGCCAATCTGTAATTAAACGAGAAAATATAGACTAGTGGGAAAAATTATATGGTTAAACCACGATTGAATCACACAGACCCAAACATACTATCGATTTTACCTGCATTTGTTTTATTTCGTGGTTCTTAGTCACTAGATACGCCACAAATGGTCACGTTTTCTCCCCTTCATGCTCTCAAGAGATATTGGAAAATAAAATATTGACTCAGGTTCAGTCCATTTTATTTGTCAATCAAGCTGTTTGCACAACCAAGCAATCACAATCTTCCATGTTAATTGTGCAAATACAATTTAAGAAACAATTTTTATTTTATCTGATCAGGTATTATTCATAAAAGTTGTACGATTTTCGACTTTAAAATAATGCAGCTTAAATGGTGTACGAAGAGCTAGTCAGTGAAAGTGTCAAATAATAATTTTTTATTCTAAAGTAATGCTGTTGTTTATGGAAGAATAAACTATCTAATCCAAATTTATTGAGTTTAAGAGAAAGTCAGCTAAATAATTTCATAAAATCTTTTTATTGTCTTGTTTATAATGGAAGACTATTGGTGTTTAAAAATATTTCGATGGTTGTCAGATATTTTAAACGATTGTAATTAAATAGAATTCGGTTTTCATTTCTGATATTATAGGAATTTTTTATATATATTTGCCATTAGGAAAATATAGTGATTATTTTATAGCCAATTACGTGAAAAAAGGTGTTGAAATAAAAGTACTATTGTGTGAATGCTACAGATGCTTTTAATATTTTAAAATTTATTGTTAATTAAAATCATATTAAGAAGATATTATACAACGTTTTCATGTTCTAATATTCGAAGCAACCATAGCTTATTTTGTTTTCAAATAAATTATAAATTTTTCAGAGCTGGGCTAAAATTTGAAACCGTTTGTAAAACCTTCATGACAGACATGAATATAAGAGCATTTTTGTATGAAGTTCAATTTTTACAGTCAGAGTAATTCTAAAATTATTAAATATTTACTGATAATTGTACTAACTAGTTATGAATGTCTCAATTAAAAAGAATTCTTATGAAGCTAACTATAGCATATGTATTAAATATTTATTAATTATGTTCTGCCCCCTAATCTGGGTGTCCGGGGTTCGAGCCCCGGTTCGGAGATGGTTGTTTTGTATTCTATCTGTGAGATGTATGAATGTTCCCCCCTGTAAAATGGGATTTTGCAAGCGAATGTGTGTGTCACCTTCATTTGAGCTAGAAGTCAGACTTCTGCCTTCTGGGTGCTCAGGTGTCTTTACTCTCAGAAGCTACTGCACCCCCTTACCGTGGAAACACGGACACGACATCACCATCATTAGTTATGTTATAAATTTAAAATTATTTTCTTCGTGATAAAATAATTTTAAATGTATAACATAATTAATACTGTTTCTTTGTAACTACATTCTTTTCAAAGCAGACGATAATATAAAATATAAAAATCAATATATTTGAAAAATTAATTCACAAAGTGTAATGGAACTAATTTGTATAAGGCTAGTCTCTTGATAGAATAATTAGATGTTTTTTAAAGTTGTGCTGTGGCGTTTAAAATGTATTTATTTTTTCAAAATGCATTACAGATTTCGAACTAGTCTTTAAATCCTGAATGTGCCACAGAAATGTTCAATGACTCCAGTATTTTAGTTGGCAATATAATTTTCAATCAATATGGTTTGAAAATTTACAAAATCCCTTTTACTTTATCGCATTTTTTTCAATTTTGAAATTAACAAGATCGAATATAAAAAATATTTGTAAAACGGGATTTTTAAAAAAAATGAAATCAATAAATTACTTTTACAATAAAGGCTTTAAAAAATAAATGCATGATATTTAATAATCTGAAAATATTCAAATTAATTTAACATTTTTGATAGACATTTATGTTAGAAAAAATAAGTTGATTCTGTGCATTTCATGAGTTTCAAAAATTCCTGAAATTTATTTTCGTAATCTCAGAAAATTCAAAATCGAAAAAAAAAAAAAACATTTCTACAGAAGATAAATGAACAGCTATCAAGAACCAAAATTTTTTATATGCACATAGACACAAATAAAGCAGAATAAAATAAAATGAAGTAAAATAAAGGGGCTGAAAAATAAGCTAAAACCAATGAATATAGAAGTACGTATAATTAACGAAAAATAAAAAAAATGAGATGCAAAAAAATGATAATATTAAATGAAATATAAAAAAAACCACGAAACAAAAAAAAAGATTATTACTAAAAGGAAACAAAATGAAAATGAAATGAAAAAATGGATGCAATTAAAAGAAAAATAAAATGAAGATGAAATGAAAGGAAAGAATTTTGTACCACTAAAAAACAACCAAAATGAAGGCAATAGAACAATAAATAAATAAATAAATGTCTTAAAAAAGAAAGAATACAAACTATTAGAAAGACATAAAAGATTTAAAAGAAAAAAAAAAAAAGGTGACATCCACCTTTCGAAAGAATCTAATGAATCTAAAATTCTACATGTGAGAAAAAAGAAATTTCTTTTTTTTATGGAAGATTGTCTTGTGTTGTGATATATCTAATCCTTTAAAATTCCTTTGTATTATAATGTGCAGCATCAAAAAACAAGTTTCTATTTTTCCTTATATTTTATTTATAAAAAACCATACTACCATTAAAAATGTAATGTAAAAAATTAGATAAAAATGCAAAACATTAAATAAACATTAAAATACTGTTTGAATGGACATGTTAATCTTCAAAGTTGCATTATTTCAATTGAAGTTTATTAAGAACAATAAAAAAGTCATTTTAAATCAATCTATAAGCAATAAATTTACGATCCGTCAATTGCCGATGTCTACTAACACAATCCTTAGTAAACTGTGCATCCTTTAGGAGAAGAGAAGCACTCAATGAAAATCTACTCGCTAGATGAAGAGCAACTAGTCAGTTAGTTACCTAATAAATACACCTATGTGTAATTAAGGTAAGGTAATTTTTTTCTTTAATATCTATCTTTTGAAAACCATTTATCATTTTTCTTATATCGTTACGAAAATTCCTCCACAAAGTGCGTTAATCCCATTGCTGCCACCAAATTTTATGGAAAAATAAAACTGCCCTAAAACCCTCGCTTACATTGTATGTATGATGCAAAATAGTCAGCAACTGATCTCTATACCAAATAATGATGTCTATTTATGCTTACGATCACACAGGCTATAAAACACAACCGAGACGTACAGAAGCAACACACAGTAACACATTTGGCACAAATAGCAACAAACAACAACAGCTACAAGAGACAAAACGACCGGTGAGAACTCAGCAAGGAGCTATTCAGTAAGGTCTTTTTAAATGCCTACTTTTTCCACTGTCTCTTCGCTTTTGGTTTACCCAACTATCGGACTCACTACTATGAGAATGTCACTCCATACACAACTCTATGCTGCTTCTGTTAAAAATTCCAAGATTCTGCACAAAGCTCAATTCTCCAATTATTTGACATCCACTCAACGCTTGCGTATAGCTTGACTGATCCAATTAATTAGCCAATAATTCACTATGCGATTCTACATGATATACAAGACTCACTTCGGTTTAGATAGCCGGCCAATTATAGTTCCCAGAGAAAGGCAGAAAACGTTCTCGAATAATCACCCATAACTCTACTCCTATTGTACCTATAACCAAAGAAAGATTCTCGAAGATTTCTTGAAGATTTTTGTGTCATCAATTTTATCGTTTTATTGTCATCAAGTCCCCAGGTAGTTGCCAAACCCTCGGGTCAATGATCTGGCATCTGATCAACATCCAGTAGTACTGATCAAAATAGTATCTATTCTACTTGATGAACCTAACTATATTGGGAAACAACATTACATAATTATTTTATTACATTATTTTAGAATAAATTATGTTAATTCTGTCAGCTGTTCAGAACGCTTTTTTCCGCTATTGATTAAATGGAAGGTATTGCTGTGGGGGAGTTCAGTTTTCCAAAAAGGAACATAAAAATTCTTTAATGGACAAATCTAAAAATGTTTTAAAAAAGGTAGAGCAGTAACTTTTTACATTGCTTCATGAGTTTCAGAGCATTCTGGCATGCATTATATATCTTTTTATTTAAAAATATATAAAACTGAAAACAAATCCAACAAGCGTATATATTTGACTTGGAAATTTTTTGAATATTCTGATAGGGTGTGTGATAATATATTAACATTTCATTTTATTATTTGACTGAGTATTTATTTTACCTATAATAAACAGGAATTAGAAAAATAATGATTTTTTTTTCATAAAAAATGTCGAGTACATGTTTGACAAAGAATATATGACGTTTTATAATTTTGTTTTATGTGAGTGCATTATAGTTGCTTTTATAAATCTTTTTCTACTTCTTTATCAATCAGGCCAAATTTCGATGGGTTCAAAAGATTCATGGGAAAACAATTCTCTCCCGATTTTATTACGAAACTTTCTTTATGTTAAATTTCTGAGGAATGGAGCTCTGCTGACGTATTTCTTTCTACATCGTTTGCCACTGCCATTCGAAAAACCACAAAAACCTTTATTGTATTTTCAACCTTCCGTTGCTCATGAAATCCAAATCTTTACAAAACTAAAGGCTGGTAGAAGTAAAATTAAGCTACGACATCCAAGAAACTTTTAAAAAGTTAGTTGGGAATTCAAAATTGACCGGATAGGTGATGGCTACAAATTAAAACAGGACATATGTCTTCAGAACCACTAGTAACGCAACATGCTTTTATAAATAACGACCATTGCAGAGATTCCAAAAACATACCTTATTTCACAGATATGTGAATTTTTTTACTGGAAGAAAAAAAATATCTGTATCTCTAAATTAACCAATTGTTTAACTTTGAAAGCGTATTTATTTTATGCATGACAAGCAGGAATTAGAAAAACAAGGAATTCTTATTGAAAAAATTGTTGAGAATATAGGACCCTTTAAAATGTTTTATTATGAGAATGCATTATACACTTAAGTGACAAAAGTCATGGGATGACTGTTAATATCGTGTCGGTCCTCCTTTTGCCCGGCGAAGTGCAACAACTCGACGTGTCATGGAGTCCACAAGTCGTTGGAAGTCCTCTGCAGGAATATTGAGCCATGCTGTCTGTATAGACGTCCATAATTGTGAAAGTGTGGATGGTGCAGGAGTTTGGGCACGAACGGATCTTTCGATGATGTCTCATAAATGCTCGATGGGATTCATATCGGGCGATCTAGGTGGCCAGATAATGCGCTGGAATTGTCCGGAATGTTCTTCAAACCAATCGCGAACAGTTCTGGCCCCATGTAAAAACAGCCCACACCATTATACAGCCACCACCAGCTTGAACAGTGCCTTGCTGACAGTTTGGGTCCATGGCTTCGTGGGGTCTGCGCCACACTCGAACTCTACCATCAGCTCGTAACAACTGAAATCGTGACTCATCTGACCACGCCACGGTTTTCCACTGGTCTAGGGACCAGTCGATATGCAAACGAGCCCAGGAGAGTCGCTGCAGGCGATGTCGTGCTGTCAGTAAAGGTACTCGAGTCGGTCTTCTGCTGTCATAGCCCACGGAAGACAAATTTCGCCGCACAGTCCTATCGGACACGTCCCTCGTACATCCCACATTAATTCCTGCAGTTATTTGACGAAGTGTTGCGTGTCTATTAACATTGACCATTCTACACAGACGTCGGCGGTCTCGGTCGTTAAGTGCAAATGGTCGCCCACTGCGCTGTCCATGATGGGATGTGATGCCTGAAATTTCATACTCTCGGTCCACTCTTGATACTGTGGATCTCGGAATGTTGAATTCACTAACGATATCCGCAATGGAATGACCCATGCGTCTAGCTCCAACTAACATTCCACGTTCAAAGCTTGTTAATTCTCGTCGTGCCGCCATAAATCACGAAAAACCTGTTCACATGAATAACTTGAACACAAATGAAAGCTCTGGAAAACGAACTGCGCATTTATACTTTTTCGCTGCGATACTACTGCCATTTGTATATTTGCATATTGCTATCCCATGACTTTTGTCACTTCAGTGTATATTAGGTTGGAAACTATGAAACAGGCGTTGAATGACACTTCATGTCACTTTAGTATATAGAAATCTTTTTACATATTTCTCGATCCCACCACTTTTTGCTGGATTCAAACAATTCGCAACGAAACCATTCTCTTCCAATTTTACTTCATATCGTTTTTTATGCTAAATTTTAAATGAATCGAGCTCTGCTGTCAAGCTTCCATCTACATCGTTTGCCACTGCCATTCGAAGATCTATAAAATACTTCTTTGTTCTTTGAATCCCTCAATTCATGAAATTCTACAGCTTGCAAAAATAAAATCGAGGAATAATAAATGTTAAAAAGTAATTGAAAATTCGAAAGCAACTTTATAGACAATGGTAAATTAAAACAAAGCATGCTACTTTTTAAAAGAATAATAATGTAATGTTCTTTGGTACATCACTGTTTTGAAAAGAATATTTTAATTCACAGAAATGTACAGTTTTTTTATGGAAGAAAAAGCTATTTATGTTCCTAACTCCAAAATAATAAGGAATTTTATATTTATTTAAAATAATATTGCAGTTAATTAAAGAGAGTGAAAATTTTGCGGGAATTCATTCTCATTTTTTTTCTTAGTTTTCTGATTTCTTTAATTTTTCTAAAAATATGAAATACTGATTTGAAATACACTAATTAATCATGCGAAAACAATTTTTCTGACCTTTATTTTAAAATTTATTTTATCTTTGTAAATGGAATTTTGATATTTATTTTTCAAGTTCTGAAACTGTTTAGTTTTTTCTTCTTGGTGGCATTAGGGAGTTTTAACATTCCCCAAGCGTACTTTTTTTTTATTTAGTTTTGATTTCACTCTAGAAATGAGTTTGTTGGCGTATTTGAAAAAATATTGATTGTAAGATTTCATAACATTGTTGTTCACTTTTGGCAGTTTACAAGCTCGATGACAGATTTATTATCGATTTAAGCCGAGTTAGAGTCTTTTGTTTTTTCAGTAACACCAACTAGGGCCACAAGTAGCTACACCGTACTTCACACTCACTTGCACAATCCCGTTCTACAAAATGCCACAAACACATGGCATTCCTTTATAACAGAGCCGTACTCGAACCAGGAGTGGAACCCGGGACACCTGGATCAACGGAAATACGCACTACGTCTAGGCCAGGACCTCGGTTTACTACGGGTAATATTGAATTATAAAGTATATAAAAGATTAGAAAGTGAAAAAAGAAAGCTTTTTAAAGTATTCCTCTATTGTTGTAATAAATAGTGAAAATAATATTTTATCAAATATCTAGGTATCAAAGCAAGTATAAATACATATGTGAGGTGATAAACGAATAATTCAAACATTTACCAGCAATGCGCATAAAAGAATACGAAGCCTTTAATATTCTTAAAATATTTTTTTAAAAATTATGAAATTGATTAAAATTTCAATTTTCTTAGAATATTTGCATAAGAATCTGTCACTTTGGTTTCCAGATTCAAAATACCAAAAATGCATTTTCGGTATTTTGACGCAGTAATAAAAGCAAAAATAACTTATTTTTAAAGCATGCAAAACAATAATACACAGAGAAATGTACTTACATTTTAACATAAGCTAATATCATTTGAAGATATAAAGAACTGTATATTTTCTGTGTTCCAAGAGGTAACATAAAGCAGACATAAAACAATATCTCAATGTTGTTGTCAAAATGTATGAAACAAATATGTGAATAGAGTAAGCCGAATTCTTTTTCACTTCAGACATTACTAATATTGAATATATTATCTCTCAATGAAAACTAAAATGTTTTTAAAGCATCTTTCTCTTCCAAAATACTCTTTCTATTTTTGGCATAAACATATTTGCATACCCTCGGGTGTCTAGACAAAAATATATTTCTTCTATAAGGGCGTTCCCACCAAAAGGAAAAAATAAACATATTTTTTGTAATTATTGGAGGCTACATCAAAAACAATAGCAGAAATTCCCTCGAGATTGAAAAAGTTAATTTCACGATAAGAATTTTGCTCCTCTTGAACAGACGATTATACTTTCTGAAACTGAAATTTGATATCCGAACATTATTTTCGAAAGAAAATTGATAAGTTCTAGAAAGTTACTTGGCCATCATTATGGTTGAAAGTAAAACCCCAACTTTTGAATTTCTTGCAAAATTTCGAAAATAGGATAGACTTTTCAATTAATTTTCTAATGTTTTGTAAGAAATTTGAAAACATTTTCCTGACTTCTTTGTTTACCAGACAGAAAGTTAGTGCTTTAAATTTTCTCTCAAAAGTTATCTTCTTTATCTTATATGATAATAATATTTGGATCGATTAATGCCAGAGGAAGAAATTGAATCTGAAGTGCATTCATAAGTTTTGTTTGATGGAGAAATGTTTTAAATATGTGTATACAGAATTTTAGATGAATAAAATTAATTCATTAAATTTTGGTTTCATTAAAAATATTTATCTAATTTTTAAAATAGGGCAATATATAAAAAATTATGAATATTTTTTTAATTATAAATTATCTATCTATTAGGTTGGTGCGTATGAAATGTCGGATTCTCTTTACATGCGGACGTTTGCCTCCCTGTTTTCGTTATACTTTTGTCTTTGGCATAACCTCATTCATAGTCGTATTGTCCATTGCCAGAGACTCATTTCAGCAAAATAGGTTTTCTCGAAGGTCTTCCCTTTTGTTATTTCTTTTGAGTTTATTGCCGATATGAATTCTGCCGACATTCGCGTCATTTTCTTATATGAGAACAAACTTGGTAATAGTGCTGCAAAAGCTGCAAGCAACATAAACCAAGCGTTTGGGGAGAATACGGTTAACGATCGGAAAGTGCAGCGTTGGTTCGAAAAATTTCGGCGATTTTTCACTGCAAAATAAGCCGCGCGGAAGACCCAAAACGTCTGTGAAGAATGATGACCTGAAGGCTCTAGTGGAAGCGGATCCAGCCGTATCCACGAGGGAACTTGCTATCAGGATGAAAGTTGACCATACAACGATATTGAGACACCTTTCTGAGATTGGCAAGGTTAAGAAGATGGACAAGTGGGTACCGCACGCACTGACAGAGCGAAATAAGCTGGAACGAACTGGAATATGAAGTTTTGCAGCATCCACCCTATTCACCGGATCTCTCGCCGACCGATTTTCATTTTTTCAAGCATTTAGAGCTGTTTTTAAGGGGCAAACACTATGAAAATGAAGACAGTCTAAAAAACTCGATATCAGAGTTTATTAATTCTAAAGACCAAAATTTTTTTAAGACAGGCATCTAAGCTTTAAAATCTCGTTGGGAGAAGTGTATTGAAGCGAATGGAGCATACTTTGATTGAATAAACAGCTTTTGAAGAAAGATATGCAGTTTTATACAATCACTTAAGAATCCGACATTTCATACGCACCACCTAATATCTATATATATTTAGTACTTTTATTTCCCTTTCCATTTATGATCTTCATGGAAATCGGCGTAATTTTTCTAGAACTTCGATTCCGTTTTTTTCTTTTACGCATAGCTATGCAGATTTTGAAATATGCAATTAGAGACATAATTGTGAATATCTATGTTTTCGTATATGCATTCGTGTAAGTCAATAAATTGCATTCTTTCTTTAATGATATACTTGATTATTGAAAATCATAAAGTAGATTTTAAATCATAGATAATTAATGCCTCTAAATCACATAATAGATTTACATTAATGCGATTATATTAGGATTAGTTGTTGAAAGCCTTGGTAACATAGACACCAATATCAAAAATATTTCTCAAAAAAACTTAATTATTTGAAGTAAAATGCTCTAATTTTACATAGTTAAAACCTTTACATTTTTCCTAATTGTTTTTTCCTCCTTTTTATGGGAAACTAAAACATTTCTTTATAATCTTTGACAAGTGTAAGGAGGATTTTTTTTCGAATCTGAAGAATTCTAATCATCAAAGATTCTTTATACAAATTATATTAATAAAGAAATACAAACTTTGATTCATTCTCTTTGACATAAAATAGCGCATCAAAATTCAGATAAAAAAGGTAAGCATTCCATATAAAACCAATAAGAAACTGCCAATAAACATAAAATGGAGAATTAAGCTCTTTTCTAAAATAATATGTAAAATATAGAAAAAAAGCGGGAAAGACCTTCTTAAAAATCATATTCATTGTTGCTTGTAACATTCAACCATCTCTAATCTAATTTTTCGAAAGGTTGATAAAAAAATATTCTGTTTTTGAGTTGAGAAAATTTACGATCCTGTGAGAGTATCTCGAATAAACCAAATCCTTCCAACTTAATCCCTGAATCTTAGTCTGTATGGTTTTCATGATGTGTTATCCCGCATCATCTTGGAAGAAAAAACCCTTCCTAGCTATTCTCAAACGATAGTCTTATCTATTTCAAAATTCTATATAGCTACAATAGACTCCAGTAATGACTGATCTTCCACTAAGAAAAAAAAAAGTTGAGGATCTGATGATAATTTAATTATTATTTCTTCAGATAGGAAAAAGTACCTTATTGTGGATGGATGAAAGACTAGTGACCTAAGTGAGCGATAAATTTAAAATTGGCGACTAGCAGTTGGAACGGTAAATGGATCGACAAAGGAAAAACCCATAATGCATTCATTTCTCATAGTTACTGATCATGCGGTCGAAAAATGGGTCGATATCGACCACTTCCGGCAGTGAATGTCATATCTGAATGCAGTTGTCCATTATTGAATTAGTCAGATGATGTAGAACCCATGCATCGAAATGTTTTCTACTTACAAATGCCTTCAAACATTTCCGCATGTTTTCATAAGATATCCCATGGTGACAGGAGAGTTTTGTATTTCAATTCAATTGCTGATTGCAGATTAACCAAAACGTTTCCTTTACGCCACTTGATATTCAAACTCTTCTCTGGTTCTCTAAATATGGTTTTCTTTTTTTTCAAATCCCCTTCCTGTCGTCAAAACTTTTGAAACAATATCCAATTGTTCTGACACTTAAAGAAAACGCTACTAAGAAGATATGATCATGGTTAAGCCTTGGAAGTGCAACTTTGTATTTTCTGTGAACTTAAATAATGTGAGAATTTCAAGATTATTCCTTAAGTATTTCATATTCTACATTTTATGGGCAACTGGAACATATCGTAATATTTTCTAAGCGATTTAAATTATGGAAATAAAGCTGTAAACACATTTACTGAATTCCATCTAACTTCTCGATTTCTGTGATGAAGATTGTTATCACATTTCGTGTAGACATTAAAATACTAGTAAATATTCAAAATCTTTGAAAAATTTAACTAAGGAAATGACACATACTTTGTACAGATCTAAATGAAAACATCCTTCAATCAAACTGTAGGAGCACAGAAAAATCTTTCCCACTTCTAGAATTTACATATGTATAAAATTTAATGTCTACTTTGCAATCTGACGTTTTAGTGAACTTGGGGTTGAGAGCAACGACACATCACTTCTAGAAAATCGAATAGGTATTTAAATTTACAACTATACACTGTAGGATCGTTTTTAAAATCGAAACTACTTTGTAGCAGCTATTTTTTCTTGCATGGCGCCTTCCGGTTTTATTTTTATAACCGAGCAGCGGGATTCCACGTGCTGGAATATGCTGAAAAGACAGCGAAGTTTTTATTGAACATCAAATGGCATCAAAAGAGATGTTGGCGGGGACTCTGGAGCAGAACTTGGCTCATACGATACCATAAAGAAGATTCTGTAGTAAAACTCTGAGGGAACGGGCATGATGCGATCATTGTTTGCACGATGAAAGTTGTCCTGATATGTGGATGTATACAAAAGAATACTTTGAGGACAATTTGGTGAACACAGCAGCAGTAGATGATTAAATAGAGTCGTATATTATTTCCTATGAATTTTATATTACTTATTATATAACTCTTTCAAAATCACCATTTTTGAACTTGGAAAACTATTTACGCGCCTATGACACCTTCTCGATATACGTTGCATATGTCCCTTGCTGCTTCAGCAGCGTTTTGGCCTCAATGAAAAACGAAGAACAGCAGGTGTCAAAAATGTTGATTTTTACTTGCTGGATATTCCATTTCTAAGCGTTAAAATGAATAGAAAATTAAGTTACTCAGAAAGATGATTAGCACAAATCTGTAGAGCAGAAAGAGTTCTATCGAATGAATACTGTACACTTCGTCAAACAGCAAAAAAAAAAAAATCGTTGTAAAACAAAGAAAATATAAAAACGCTACGAACTTATTCCCCAACCTAATAATTATGTATCTTGTTCAAATTTTCAACCGCTAATAAAATATTCTTTAATCGTCCATTCAAGTTCAAGTGCATTTTCTAAGCTTGCAATGGATAACACGTAATGTTATTACGATTTTTTTCAAATATTAATAAATTCATTAAATACAATTAATTTTTAATACTTAAAACAGAGTATTAGCAGTTTGCAATGAAAATTGAGATCAACAGGCAGTAGCTCAATCGGTAAATTGCAAGGCTTTCAGCATTTTTCATCTGAATCTGAAGAATGCGAGTTTAATTCTTGCGATGAAAAATTATAGACCACCATCAGATTTATAAATTAGAATAGAAAAAAAAAAGAAAAAGAAAAGAAAAGTGAATAAATAGTTAAAAATAATAATAATATTCCAACAACATATGTAGAAAAAAAAATGGAAAATTGCGGGGAATTTCGCGTTCTATTTTGCCATTTAATATTGCGATTATGTCATATGTATATACATATTTATATTAATTGTAATTATTTCATAAAAATGTCATTAAAGTAAAATTTTTCTTTATTTGACCTAAATAGGAATCGACTTAATTTTTTTAAAAAAAATATTGTTTGTTTTTAATCCAATAAATACTGATTCAAAAACGCTAGAAAGATGTTGCTGAAGTTTTTTCAGAAATACAAGAAAATACTTAATTCTGCCATGATTCATGCTGGAAAATACTTGAAAATATATAATCTATTGTAAAGAACAGCCATTAGATGTATACAACAATTCTTAGAAATTTCCTTACATCCACTTCAAAAAAAAGCCGCTCAATTTTATTGTGGCATCATCTTTAAATACCTATTAGCTAAATATTGTTGTATTTCTTGATTTTTAAACAGCCGGTTTAAATCTTCGAATTAAAACAAATATGTTGTAACGTTACCTTCATCAGCGAGAGCGTTCTTCCCAAAACTTTCTAGCAGACTCTCTAAAAATATTTCGAAAGCCATTGAAAGCCGTGTAGGACATTGACTACAATAGTTACAAAATATTATTTTGTGTTGAATTTATTATTTTACTGAATCATTGGTAAGTTATTTGGTGATAAATTCGTTACTTTCCTTAATAGTACTCAAGAATAGAGTTTGTGTTTAAGACAGACTTATCTCCATCGATCGTAACTTTGATTTAACAGAAAACTGCACTTATAATCACAAAATCCCAGACCAAATTTCATATATTTAAACTATTACGCTTTGGAGCTACCTTTTTATATTTTTTTGAAAGTACAGACTGACAGACAATATACCCGCTGTTGGATTTAGCTCAAAATTCGATATGGCGTTATTCTAGCTCTCTTCAGTTTGTAGTTGCCGTGTTAACTTATATTTGAACAGTCGGCCAGAAGAACTTCTTCTGAGCATAATTTATTAAAAATTTGACAGAGATCTGCAAAATTAGTGTGAAGACTGTATACCAAATATTAATCGTCTATCTCAATGCGTTTTTGAGTTTTCTTTGTCACAGATGGATAGAAGACTTCCCCAAAATGTATTTTTCGAACTCAGCGAGGGCTAAAACTTGAATATTTGTCAAAATCTCGAGTTTAAAACTTTTTTTCTGAATGCTACACTTTCCCTTTACTTAATATACAAGAAAATAAATACGAATGAGAGAGTTTCCCATCAAATCTGCTGCATGATTTAGAAACTATACTGCTTCTTCAAGAGAAGGAAGAGGGGAAACCTTGGACATCAAGGGGAAGTTCTCAGGTGGGAATATCCCCTCTTTCCAGAATCCCATATATAGTGCCACCTTTTCTATTACCAATGTGCTTGGTATGCTGAAAACCAGAACGAAATAGATTGACCCTCTGAAAATTATTGGAATTGAAACCTCCTAAGCTTCCAGAAATTGTGCCACAATATACTGCTTGTTGTATTTCAAATATGAGAGTTGTGGAGTAGGAAATAGATTGATTAGGTTCAGATTTGATCATATTTTTGCAATTTTGATCACAGGAGATCAGTCAAAATCTAATCTGATAACCTTAGTTGATGGGTTTGATCCAAAATTTAAAATAATTTACATTTCTGATAATAAAACTATACACCAACTTTTTATGTCCAAGCCTGTTAGATTCTGAGTTAAATGGAGATGAACTTCTTATACGCAAATAAGTATAATTTATTTTAAATTTTAAATATTTTTAATAAGAAAAAAGGAAACAGAAAATATTTGATTTCATTAGTTTGATTCCATCAGTAAACCAGTCAGAATGCTAATCGTGGATAACTTGTGAATTCTTCTATGTACAGTTCTCAGCTAATTTCTTTTATAATTTAGTGCATGCTCTCTTGCTTCAATTAGTGATTATTGTTAGAAATTATTCGTATTAATACGTATGGCTGAAATCCTGAAGCTATTGAACTACCAGTTATCTCCTTTCTAATTAGAAATTACATTATATTTTGGGCATTCATTGTTATTTCCAATCAAAGTTTTATTGTTGTGAAGAAAAGTAGAATAATTTATTGAATTTAATTGTATAACGCATTTAAAAATTACGCAATTATAATTAGATTGAATTTTAAAAAGTTAATTCATGAGTTATTAAAATTAAATTAATGAATAAGTAAACTATTAAGTCTTGAAAAAATAAAATGGGTTTTTTAAGGAGAGCATACGGTTTAAAAATTTTGAAACATCAGAAAATTAATGGTTAAGGTATCCGCCGACTTAAAAACATTGGTTATCGATCGTTATCATTGATTATCGAATATTTTTATTATTGTTATTTCTTGTAGCTCTGACTTTCCTCTTTCCAAAGCAGTTTATTTTTTCTAGGGAAAGGAAGGCATGACCTATCATCCTGGGCCACATATTTTTCAGCTAAAATTGGTCTTTCACTTCCATTTGCTCAAAACTAAT
Organism: Argiope trifasciata; assembly: GCA_026543055.1. Lineage (NCBI taxonomy): Eukaryota > Metazoa > Arthropoda > Arachnida > Araneae > Araneidae > Argiope > Argiope trifasciata. The sequence goes on along the minus strand of JAPMOQ010016150.1, from coordinate 5,082,199 downwards.
TTTTTAAAAAATTCTCCGCTTTTAACATATTTCAAAAACTAATACAGGTATTTACATAACAATTTTAGCTCGTATTTTAAGTAATATGGACCATGAAATGAACCTAAAGTTTTATTGTTGGTGAAATACTTTTTCATTTATAACTGTTTTTAGAAAAATTAAGTTGCAAATTTATGGAAAAACTGCATGTATACGTATATTTTTACCATAACTTCTTTGCATCTCAAGATTTTTCTTAGATTTTGGTTCATTTCAATAATCATTAGATTATATAATTTGTGTACAAAGAAAAATAGGATTGCTGCATACAATTTTGTGTAGAGTGTCAAAAATTTTGGTTAAATTTCATTAATATTTACTACCAATTTTTCTATTTCCAAAGTATATAATATTTTCAAATAATGGTGTTGTATTTATAGTTTTTTGTATTATAATTGACAATATATATAAAAACCATAGTTTTAAATTGTTTTTAAAAATCCAATGTTTTAAAATTTTCCTTCGAAAGTAGTTGGATACCTTAAATAAAAAATAGATTTTCCAAATTCTGTCACTATATACATAAAGCAAATGGAAATTTTGAAAAGCAAAGATTTTCTGTCAGAACACATTACATTTACAAATTCAACAAGAAAATTCTATAAAATTACACAAAATCCAATAGAAAATAAAATGTATGAATATATCGCATGTTTGCATACATTTGATTTCATTCAAATTTTTATTAAGTTCAGGTGTGAAAAAATAAAAAAAATCCCTAAGTTGAACTTTCGACACCCACTTCTAGCTGTTCGAGCACAGAAAATAAATTTAAAAATAATGCGAAAATATTCATGCTCTTAAATTGTATTCATAAAAATAAGAATGCTCAGAAAAAATTTTTCGAATCAAATCAAACAAAAGAAAGGAAATTGAAAAGTCGTGCAATTTTCCATAGGCAGGCAGAAATCGAAGCATCTAGATTGCAAATGAAGTTTTAAAATCAACATAAGAAATTAAATAAGTGGAAATTATGATTGATAAAAATAGAAGAAAAATAGAAATGGAATGGACTAGCCAATTTTTCTCCGAAATGGAATTGAAATATATGATTCCAGCTTCATTTGGAAGAGCAAAAAAAGAATGTGTTCTCTCCGAAGAAAACGAGATTGAAAGGATTTCTGCTGTATTATCAAATGTAGAAGAGCAGATAGGGACATTGGTGTTGTCTCTAGTTGTTCCTAAAACATGGTAACTTGCTTTTTTCTTTATATATGAAAAGACTTATTTGCAACACATGGTGAGTGTAAAATCATATACATACACCATGTATATGATTTTACGTATACATACATGGGATGAAAAGCGGAAACTTATTGACTCCATGTGCATTCGATCAACACATACATTATCAGGATTTGGGCATCTATCGATATGAAGCATTATGCAAAGGTAAAGGAATAATTTGGAATTTAGCATAATAAGGTTATATATATGTGTGTGTGTTTATATTAAGGATTCTTTTCAAAATTATTTCTGATATATCTGCCAATGAAATAAATAAAACTTAATTTGAAATAATTTAAATAGCTGTTCCCAAAGTAGTATATCGTTTGATAGTTTGAAAAAATTAAAAGAAAAAACTATAAGAGATATATCAATTTTCAAGCGACATCAGGCAAATATTTGAATATTAGTACATGCAAATCTTTCATTCCAAGCAAGTCTAATGTTGAATTTGTTTCTTGAAGTTAATTTTTAGGGCACTTCACTTTCACAGGATGTTCAATCTATTTCCTGTACAAACATATTTAAATATCCATGAAAGCATGGCAAAAATGTAATATTTTTTTTCAATAACCAAAACAGGAAGATAGTGGAAAAGGCAATTAAGTCTAAAAAAACAAACTTTTCAATATTTTTTGGAAGAACTAAAGGTCATATCATTCTTAAATGTGGTTTTCTTCTGGAATTCAAAAGATTCTCCATATTTTTCGCCCCATTGGAAGGAACACAGTTTTTATATGCAAACACAAAACCGGAATTTAATATTTTAATCTTATTTTCTAAATAAAGGGGAAAAGTCTTGTAAGATTTAATTTCATTAGTTTGGAGTCAATATCTTTGAGAATATTAAAACATAGTTTCAATTTGTGGTCTCTTACGGAAAGCTCGAACATTTTTTTAAATCTATAACTATTTTTTTTCAAATTTGATTCACTTTTATTGATCAATTTCATTCTTATATTATTTTTCACCATTTATATGAAGAAATAAGAATAATTTTATATGATTCTTTTTACGAAAATTTATTTGCCTTTATATTGCATTAATCATGTAATTAGTATAGATCATAAACAATTACCATTATTTATAAGTCACATTTGGAAATGATTTTTTAAAAATTTTGAATTCTAAAAATGTATATTTTGGTTGTATTCAAGTAAATGAATTTTGGTTTCCAGCCGACATTATCTACATAATTTTATTACTCCATTGGATATCTTATTACATTTACTATATTTTATATCTACATTAAATTTACTACACTGTGTGTCTACATTACATTTACTACATTATATATCTAAATTATATTAATTACATTATATATCTACATTTCATTTACTACATTTTATTACATTTACGACATTTTATCTATATATGCCTACACTATCTACATTAATTTTAATAATTTTTATTTCTGTCACACAAAATTTGTCTAATTTATTTTGCTATTGATAAATAAGATAACCTGTAAAACAATTTAAGTTTGTATTTTGAAATAAGTAGAAACGTAATAGTTGGGAATAAATTTTCTTCACCTTACTTAATCATATCAAAATATTTCTTACTTGCACTCATATCAAAAATATCATGAGAACAAACTTTCATGGTAGCATAGATATAAAACGCTGTTTATAATATATAGGTTATTATCTTTAGTCTAGCTGAGCTAATATATTCGAGCCCAATCTCTCTCCAAATTCCCTCATACGACATAAGTCATCGAAATCAATTATACACCATTGCAATAAACATCAGGGAAGAAAGTAACTGATTAATTAAACTACATTGTAATAAAAAGAATAAGCAAAAAGCGTTTGCTCCAAAATATATTAAGAGATTATTCGTCTAAATATAAATAATAATATAATTCTGTACTAGAGCACAAACTTGAAATTTTACTTACTTTATAAGCAAATTTGAATATATATTATGAGTATGTTTTAAAAGATTCTCATTTAATTATTTAGATCATTTTTTATTTTTTATTACTTTTAATTTTATTATTATTTTAATTCTTATAATTAAAAAAATACAAATTTTAATTACTTTCCTTTCAAATTTTCTTAAAAAATTTACTATGCATAATAGATTTTAGTGATAAAAAGTTCAAAATTTGCAGTTTATATTTCTGTTTATTGAATATCTTTTCTGGAAATTTCTAAGCTCAGTATTTTTCGTTGAAGATCTGCAGTTAGTGAATTGATGCGTCGGATAATATAAAAAACTATGTCGACAGACGGATAGTAAGTTTTCAATCAGCAGCATATTTTTCAAGCATTTTTTTAAAGTATTAAGTATAATTAGAGCTAAAAAGATGGTACTGGATAACAGAAATGACATTTAATGTTAAAAAAACGAATCAAATTAAATTTCAATGAATTTTAGTGATTTATCAAAGCAGACAGGAAATTTTAAAAGTACTTTTGTAAAAGAATATTAAAAAATAACAGAAACTAAAGAAATTGAAAAACATTTTTAGAGAAAGAATTATTATTCATAAGCAGCTAAATTTACTATCAATGCTCAGTTTATATTTCCTTTCCCAATATTATTTTTTTTCATGCAAACGATTTCATTATCCAAAGAAAAAATTAATAATAAAGTAATTTATAGCTTAATTTCTCTCATTTGGCAGATGATTTTTATGTTCATAAACTAATTTTCAAATCATTCAAAATCTTAAATTAAATATCGACACAAATGATTTCATTTAACCAAAACAAATACATTCCATCTCATAAAACCAGATTCGGATCAATTATAATACTGAAACAGTCATTTGACCTGAAGGCAAGTAAATGATATTTAGCTTAAGATAAATGGTCATTTGATCTGGGCGGCTATATAGAGGGAACGAAGCCATCTTTCATTCATATGACATTACCTCAGGCGGATGTCTTAATGACCTTCCATCGTTATTCTGGAGAACCCTGGAAGAGTTTGATGGAGTCTCGCCCTAGAGAGACATTCTCTCGGATTGTTTAGTTGAAATTCCTTCCCGGTTCCAAAGAGCACATTTCGGGAAATTTTCATCATAAGACTATTGGTGGTAATATGGAAAGTCCAGGCACGTTGCTTAATGCTATGTTTTATATTCAGCCCACTGTATAGGCGTAACCATTCTGTCTATATTTATACATTATTTGTATTGGAAAATAGAAATATCATATTGAGATATTTTATTGTTTGTATTTTAATTTGTTTCTAATATTCATTATTTAAGAAATCTAAAATTTTAAAACTGTATAAAATTTAATTTACCAAATATAGTTATTATTAAAAGCAAGTGAGGAAATAAAATTAATGTTATTATTAAAGTAAAGCATTCATATATTTGAATACCTTTTCAATTATTTGAATTTTGTAGTAAAATATAACATTTCCTTACACTACCATTGTCGTTTCTGAATAATGGTCTTATTTTTACTATTTGAAATTATTTATTACAGATTCTTTTATCCAACAACTGAGCATATTAGAAAATGCACATATGTCACATTTGTCTATCTGTAATTGAGCCGCGAGATTATAATCAGTTTAATGTTAGATACTATCTTGAAAAAGTATCTTTTTATTTAATTATTCTGAAATAGCATCTATATATTCAAAGTAATTGCATGAAATAATTTGTCTCAACCGCAATCACTGGTCCAACTTCACATGTTGTAGTCATAGTCTATATACAGGGTGATTAGCAAATAAGTCCTGATTTCAAAATTAAATATCTCTACACAAAGATCGATAGAATTACGCGGTAAACTGTACGTTTATTAGCAAAACTGTAAAAATGCTGTAGAAAAGTTTAGAAAATTTAGTTACGAAAATCATTAACAGATGCCCATAGACACTTTCAATGTGACGTCAAAAATGAAAAATGACTCCCGATCTGTCTCCTTGTGACTTCTTTCTGCGAGGAGCATTGAAAGACACTGTTTATAGGAACAACCCCTCCCCTCTTGAGTCGTTGATTTTTGTTGCATGTGATTCTATTGCTGTTGAGACATTGCTCGACGTGGTGTCAAATTTCATTGTTCGATTACGCCACCTCATTATTTCGAATGGTGAACATTTTGAAAAGATTGAATTTTGATTGCAAAGACCGCATCACTTTATTGTGTTTTTTTCTAAGACTCCTTACAGAGAAAGAGTTTTCAACACAGAGAGCCATCTGTTAACCATTTTTGTAAATAAATTTTATAACTTTTGTACACTGTTTTTACAGTTTGGCTAATAAACGTACAGTTTACCGCATAATTCTATCGATCTTTTATGTAGAGAAATTTAATTTTGAAATCAGGTCTTATCGTTGGTCACCCAGTACGTATTCATTTATCACCCATGAAACTAACACAACACTTTCAATTTAGTGCTTCAAGGGATATTATCAGTGCTCAACTCGCAGCCCTCATTTTTCTATACATCTCAAAAATAATACTTTACGCTACATTCTTTAGAGAGTAGGAGAGAGAACCTAATGGTAGTACCCAATAAAAGTACCAATTTCTTTAATTTTTATTTAATATGGAATTTGAGCTTAGTGGAAGATTTTTAATCTAGTAGTTACATTTGTTGCGTTTTTTGTGAAAGTTTAGTTGAATAATTATTTTATTAGTCAAATATAAAACAAATATAACCTTGAGTTTTTGGTAAAATATTATTTAATGTTTTGAAGAATTTAATTAAAATAAGATGTAAAACAATTACTTGTAAATATTATTTATTCATCTCATTTGAATTATGAAATTAACTATTTCTTCACATTTTCGAGACAAAATTAATTTTTTACGTACGGATAAAGGCAACGTAAGGATATCTACTTCACATAAAAGTAAAATTGGCCCGTAAAGGGAAAAACTAAATCGTGTCTTATGCTATTGGTGGCATCTACCCATCTTATGCTACCCATAGCATAAGACACGATTTAATTTTTCCCTTTACGGGTCAATTATACGGATTAATTTTGCGTCTGTATCGACCAGGTCTACATTCAAAGAACCAAAACTTGTCTCTTTGTGATCATTCTTTCTCCATTTTACAGCAAAACGTTATTTATGCGCTTGCCCATTTCTAATATTCGAGTTCTACTACTGACATATTCTACTGTAGCCATTTGGAGCGCAATGAAAATCTACGCTTTTTTAGCTGATGCCATCTCATGAAACAGTCCTTTTGGAGTTAAAAAGATAAGACCAAAAGATGAAATCACCCGAAAAAAAAATATAAACGCTTAAAATTGGTTATAGAAATGAAAACGGTCACCCAGATTCTGGTTATAAATTTAAATACTTCTTCGATTTTTAAACGGTAAGACTTAAATGTTTCCCATGGCGCATTGGATTTTTTAGAGATTCGCAAAGCCGAGATTGAATTTTATTGAAATGTAAATTTCTCCAGAGTTAAATTAAGGAAGTACGTTTCGATGTATTAGAATACCTTTCCATGAATAATTTTGCGTAGTCCTTTTCTTAAGAACTGTAATTGGGATTCGATATTTCTGTAAGAAGTTTTAAGTGAATGAAAAATATTTATCGGAGTCTCTCTGCATGTTCCTTTTCAAGCAATACTTGTAATTTTAAAACTTAATTATTTTCTTTTTTGGTATATAAAGAACGGAAAATATAAATGTTGTCTCTGGAGAAATTTAGATATGGAGATTTCAAGGATTTAGATTTTCATTTCAAGGGCTTCGTATATGGAATAGAATTAAGATATCTAAAAATGATAGTTCAAAACTAAACATGCATAGAAAAAATTTAAAGAAGTTGGTTTGAAAATTGAATTTTATCTTTTCTTTTTGAAAGTGAGATTGGAATGTAGAATTCCGATTTAATTTAGAAAGGGAACAATAATTTTATTGACCGGCTTTTTAAAAAATTGAGATTTGATTTAATACAATAGGCGAATGTGAGAAAAAATTGATTTTAAAATTCTATAAAAGCTATAATAATGAACGATGAACGATATAGTTAAAATAAAATTATAATATAATAAAATTAAGACGAACTTTAAAGCATGCTTTTATTATTATAATTAACTCAAAAATTTATATTTTATGAATAAAAATATCAGAAGTCAAAACAGAAATAAAAGCATAAATAAAGTATCAAAGGAATAAAGTATTAAAGAAATTTAGCTACAATAAATGTAAAAAACGCATTTTTTGAATATGCACCATGAATTTCAGTGAAATGAATTGAGTTCACAAACCGCACTAATTTCAATGCCTCAGACCTACACAAATTTTACAAATATTTCATTCAAAAAATTATTATCAACATTTTAACTGTAATAAAAAGTATGTTGATTTATTTTTATTTTTATCATTCGTGTGTTTATTCTTAAAACAAGTTGAAATAACAAAAAATAAAAACATAGGGACTATAAAAAAAAGCTGTATAACTTTCAGTGTCTAAAAACTGTCACAAAGTAAACATAAAATATTTCATTCTTATTGCCACAAGATATTGGAAAATATGTGAATAGTTTAAATCCAAATCTTTTTCCACTCCAGACATCAATGATATTGAATCTTTTGTTTCGGGAAAGAGCTAAAATGCTTTTAGAGCACCTGTTTCTCACAAAACGCTCTTTTTCTTTTCTGTATATTATTTTATTTCTTCTATATATTATTTATATATCTTAGAACGTCTGGTTTTTTTGCCATATTAGGTATAATATCATCTTTTGAGATCTATTTTTATATTTCTTTTAGAATATTATTAAATAATTTTTGCAAAATTGTCTCAATATAAAAAAATTAGTAAAAAGTATATGAAAGGAACCCTCTAAAAAGGATTACAAAACTTTAAAGGAAAAATTACTCAGAATAAATGAAGATTTTCTAATTTAATTATTTAGAATAAATGAAGATTTGAAAAGTAGAAATATTTTTTCAGAAATGGATTTCCTCCTTACCTTTAACATTTAATCATTTCCAATGAAATTATGCATTTTTTTGGAATTTCTAATGTATATATGTAAGTGTGTTTCGATTTTTAAAAGGTTCAACTTGAAAGAAATTCAAGATTTTCGAATTAAAAATATTGTTGGCTCCATTTTTCAGCTTCATTAGAAGCTTTCAATTTCAAATTGCGTATGTAAGTAGGTAGAGACAGATTTCAATGGAAGAAAAGTTGTGAGATTATGAAATGCTGTCTAGACGTTATTAATACTGTTTCTGAAATCTTATACATTCCAACTTTTGCAATGCTACCTAACGAGACTATAGACATAAAAATCATTCTTGCATTAACCGGCTATGGATTTTTTTTTGTAAAATTTCATGAGCATAGTTTAAATAACTACAGAATACTCCAAAGAGGATTGCCAATTTAAAATAGACCTCATCGAAGTTTTCATTGATTCCACCAGGAATATGTTAGGATTTTCTATTTAGATTATTATATATTCGGTAAACTTTCTACCGTCGCATCAGAAAAGCCAACTGTATATTAAAGATTAATGGTCATAATACGATTAACTTTTAGTGAATGTTATTTTGCTATGGAGAAATGATTAATTTTCCTCGCTTTCAATCAGTGACTGACAGCTTTTATAGTATCAGTTTATAATCGAGTTAATCAGTTGATGTAAAACAAAGTTTTCATGATGTATTCAATATCTATACACATTTAGGTGTTTTCTCCCCCCCCCCTTCTCCTTCAAAAAGTTATCCAATGATCGCCAGACCGTTCCATTCGAAATCGATGACTTATAAATAATTGATTAATTGATACACCATTTTCATCAATTGGCTAACTCAGAGCTCCAGTTCTTGCCTGATCTTTTCGGGATTCTTCCCAGCAGTTGAAGTTTTTGAATCAGTATTTTTTTATTTAATTTTGGCACCTATAGAAGAGGCTATCCTGAGATGAAAAGTTTCAAGATATGCAAAGAGTATGTACTCTTACCATATCTAAAACAAATATTTGATTTTCCGAAAGTATGCCAAGGATTAATAGCTAAATAACTCGCCAAGAATGACACGATGGATTCAGCAAAAATTTAAAACGCCAAAATTTCATATTTTTGAAGACCACTCCCTCTAGTAATAGATAAATTGAACTAGGGAATATTGATTCTTAACTGTTTGAATTTTTCTGTAATATTTAAATTTATTTCAGACTTTTGCACCATGTTTTTAGATACAATCTACTTTATAGCAATTATATCGTTTCTGAATGGCATCTTTCAGTTTTAGTTTACAATCAAATGGCAGCATTTCACGGAATCGAATGTTCAAAAAAGACGGTAAAGGTTTTATTGAACTTTAAATGGCATCAAAAGGTATGATGGTAGGGAGTGTGCAGCAATCCAATAAGGTTATAACCATAAAGAACACTTTGCAGCAGAAGCGAAAGAGAACGGTTATGATGTGATGAATGTGGCGGTAGTTGATCGAAACAGATAAAAAACGTATACTTAGAGAAAAATTTTGGTGCACTCCCAGAGGAAGAAATTAAATCGAATTTATTGTTCAAATATAAGCATTTTTTTCTGTATAAATATACTTTTTATTCATAACATAAAACTGATTCAGAAAGGCAAGAATGGAGTTGATGATTCTCAAAAAATCCGAGGAAATACATAATGTATTGCACTGAAATACATAATTTTTCCTTCTTAGAATATTTAGAAAAGTTTAATTACCATACAAATGGCTTTTCGATAAAATTATTGGCAAAATGGAGATCTTTTGATTTTAGGCTTTCTTAAATTTAACAAATCTGTTATAAAGTATTTTAAAAGTAGCATTCTTTCTTGACTTTATTAGGCAATAAATAGAATAACTAGCAAATATAGCATATCCTTTTCGATTCCTCTCAAAAGAGTTTGCGTATTTTAAGCGCTGTTGATTTGGAAAAAAATTGCAAACCTTCTAGGGTCACATGGCAAAGACTCCAAGTGGAAATGTCCTCGAATTCCAAATGTAGTGATATGTATCACATTATTTAGTGATATATAATACAGCGCTTTAGGCACTGGAAATGTGTTCGTAATAAAGAAAACTATGAATTTTTAATCAAGTAATTGCGTCCAAATTTTAAAATAATTTACAATTTTGATCATAAGACCGTATCCTAAATTTCTCGTATCTAAGTTGATGCGTTTTCGAATCGCCACACTTGCATATAATGAAATATGCAGATAAATATAATGTTGAAGGTTACATTTAATGGATTTAATCCAAAAGTTTAAAACATATATACATTTGTGATGACAAAACCTTATAGCAGACTTCATTTGTTTATACTTTTAATTTAAGGGTTTAATTGTCCCTTTGTTTTTATTGTCGTCGTTTGACTATTTTTAAGCCAAGATTTTGAGCGTAGGGTAGAGGGTAGAGTCCCTGAGCACCCAAGGGCAGAAGTACTGATTTCTAGCTCATATGAAGGTGGAGCACACACATACACACTCGCTTGCACAACCACTTTTTACAGACAGTTCTCGTTCTCACACCTTGCAAAACAACCATGTTCGAACCAGGATTCGAACTCGGCCTATAACACGCGGAAGACGAGCTACCCCTAGGCCAGGATACAGGCAATTGTCCCTTTGAATTTATTTATTTGCATGAACATGTCCGAATTGGCCAAATATTTTAAGAGACTATTAGACCTTAGTTTGTTAGAAACTTACAAATGTGATGTTATTTCTGTATATCAAATTTAATACCTGTATCATAATACACTGTTGCTTATAGATAGACAAACAGACTGATTTCAAAACAGGCTTTTCGAATTCAAAGAGGTATAAAATGAGGTGATACTTTAAAATTCCAGATAAATTACAAAACCTTTTCTTCGTGTATTTCATAAATGATAAACTAAATTGAAGTTTGGTTTATATCTCAGATAATATAAAGAAAATTCTTTCTAACAAATTTAAAATAATATTCTTGCAAAAAAAAATCCAGAAAATATCACAAAACTTAAATTAAGTTGCAAGAATTAAATTGAAAATATGCTATTTTTGACGGCCTTCATGAAATTGAAATTAAGTTTTCAAATAGAAATTAAAATTTGCAACAGAAGTAAAACTAAATGAAATATTTTCGAACTTACCCTATTTCAATCAAAAGGAGACTTGAATATACAATTTTTTTTATTTGATAGGTGAAAATTATGCTCGTTGCTGTGACACCAAAATTGAATTTTTTTTGTAATATCAGTCTTGAAGAAACTTAATATAAAATATATTTTAACTTATATTGCTTTAATTTTTTTTTTCTTTTTCGATTTGGATGGCTGCACATTCGGACAAAACAGATTACTTTTTTAACCATTTATTCGAAATATAAAAAAATGTATGCAGAGAAATTAGAAAGGATATTTGATGAACAAAAATCATTTCAGTTCTCTTCGAGAATCAGAATGTTTGATTTCAGTTATTTTTCGAAAAGAAGAAAGTTTGAGTTTATTTTATTCGTTTGTTCCATATTGTGATCCATAAAGAATGAAAAATGTTTTATGCTTCCTTTATGTTTTTTATAAAATCAAGAATAAATACATTGCTTTTTTAATATTTTTTACTTGTATTTGATGAATATTTAGTTAAAAATAATATTGAATAAGTGATATTGATGATTTTGTTGTCAAGCTAATAGACACAATAGACTTTCTATACAGATTAATATTACTTTAGCATAAAATTAAATTTAATTTCCTAATTATAAGTATTAAATTATATACAATTAGGAAAATTAGAGTTAATTAGATCTCAGGAAATACACAATACTCTATTAAATATTTGGTTTATTTATGCAGACGATAATTTATTTAATATCTTCATTTGTTTGTGAAAACGAATCCATTTTAAAGAAGAAAAAACAATATGCTCTTGAAATAAAGATTAATTGTTTAGTAATGGAACTTATAATAATAAAAGTGTTTTATTGAAATTAAATATTCATTTAAACATATATTTAATAAAATATTATTTTATAATTGCTTCTTTCTGTTAAGCTATTTATCAATAATGAATAATCTATTCATTAAATTTTAGTGATAATAACTGTATTACGTAACTATAATTTTTGAAATTACAAATTGACTTCTTTCAAAATGGAAATAAAATAATAAAACAATTAACGGCAGAAGACTTTTTTAAATGTATTATTTCAGTAATAGGATCGATTGTAATAATTTGTTTAATAAAATTAACTTTTTTAATATCACCGTTAAGAAAAATATTTTGTATACATGCGATTGTATGATCTATATAAATAAAAAGGAATGTTTAACTGTATATCTCTTATAAGCTGAAGTACCGCTAATTTGATTGCGATAAAACTTTGAATACTTATTACTTGCACTTTCGGGATGATAATAGGGTCAGTAACATTATGTAATATACGAAAAATATTTTCATATCTATTTATCGAATCTATTAACCAAGGAATATTGTCAAAATAATTCGCCAAGGAGATACAAAAGATACAGTAAAAATGCTAAATTCATGCCTGCGATAGACATATCTGTCATATGAAAATGAATCTTTGAATGTTTATATCCTATGCGTTGCCGTTCTATTCAACCGATTGCGATGAAACTTGGTTAAACTTATTGCTTGCACTTCTACGAAGTTTATATTTTAAAACTGATAATTGACAAAAGTCAAACAGTAAAAGACACATCCCATTCAGAATTAATCTTATATATATCAAACAAAATACAACCATTATGATTGATGTCAGTAAATGTGAGTGAAATGGAATCAACATTTTGAGCAAGCGTTAATTTTTATTCTCATTAATGAATAGTCTTCTACACAGGATGTTGCCATTCAGAGTCCACAATATTTTGTCTGCAGCAAACCGCACATATTATTCAAAGTTTATCTCACACATACAAAATAAAATTATTATTATCGATGCCGATCAAAGTAAGTTATATATAATGGGATTTTCTAATTCAAACAGTGATTTTGCTGTTTATTAAGTGAACCCACAAACGATATTTCTATTATACAAATGCATATCTTGTTGATTGCTTCAACAAAATATATTTTCCCAAATGTTCGTCACTTAACCCTTACTTACATAGGTAGGGCACAGAGTGTTCCAGTCGTTAAAAAACCCCAACGCGAATTCCAAAAACATCAAGTGATTAACACCTGCTCCCGATTTAACCTCTCTTCACTGATTCGTTTCTGATGTTGTAGTGGAAAAAAGTTGAAGGTCGCAGTTTCCCGCGTTTCTTTTCCAATTTATTATTGATAACTTTCTCGTGGCGCACACTGTGCTACACTTGTGTAACAATGTAAGTATTTGTTTTTACCCTTCATACTTTGCTATTTGATTTTTATATGGCTATAAAGCAATATTAATGTTCACAGTGCTTTTGAATTATTTAATTTGCCAGTCTTTGAACTTATTTGCTAATTTATAAAAAGCAAATTGGGTTTTTACATATTTATTTCAGTATTCGAAGGAGAAAAAATATAATTCATCCTGACGATTATGTGAGACTTCTTCAAGAGTTGTCGGATGAAGAACTAAGCGAATATGAAGACAAAGAATTTGATACTGACAGTGAAGAGCAGATGATGCAAGAAAGTGCTCATGATTCTCAGTCTGAATTAGAAGCAGATTCTGATGAAAAAATCCAAACAAATATAAACAATGATGAAGACTACTTTACTAAAATATCACATGATACAAATAGATTATGAGTGTATAAATTAATAATGAAGAATATAATTTGTCCGAATAAAAAATTCATAACTTTAGTTTTCTTTATTGACAAATCTATTTTTATTCCAGAGTTTCCATCAAATCGCATATAACTTATTATTTCACACATTATAAAGATCAAATTGTTGTACATATATTTTTATTTCATTGCTTAGCATGCATGCTATTTATATAAATAGTTATATTTATACAAAAAATGTGACCTTAAAAAGTGACTGGCGCATTATGTGCGCCACCTGTGTAACTACGTAACTTTTCCCCACCTGTGTAACAAAGGGTTAATAGACTTGACAGCGCAACATCTGGAAATAAGCCAATTCGAGCTTATCAAACAAACAAGAAACGACAAGAGAGCAATGAAACTGATCGTTTACAAATTGCAAATGCAAGTGTTTCTGAGTCGAAAGATCAACATGATTAAATTTCAATGGCAGTAACGCACCGGGGTTCAGCTAGTGTATTATAAATGATAAATATTTTATAATTCAAGAGTTTTTTTAAAAAGGGATTCAATTTCATTAATGTATAAATGCTTGAAATAATGATCATAAATGAATAGATCTAATTTGAAAGATTGGTCAATAATATAATATTGATAGATTTATTTTTACTTTAAAAATCTCAACAATTCATAAATATTTGATCAATTGACGTTATATACAAAACATTATTTTTTTAAGAATGTTTTAATATTTTTTTTCAGTCAATATACTAAACTGGTCTTTTATTTAATTAAAATCCCAAAAAACTATTTTGTTTTTTTTTAGATTCGTTCTATCAGACAACAAATCAAAAATACTTTAAACTATAATAGAATATAAAATAATTTAAAGTAATTGATGTAAAATATCTAATTTTCAAATATTTTATTAAATTTATTTTGAATTGCGCCTTTTCTGTTAGAAGAAGACAATTCTCATACCTTTTCAAATGCTGTCTACAAATTTCCAAATCAAACACATGTTGTTTTCAAACAAATGTGGTGAAAATGCTTGTTGCTGTACTTTTCAATATATCATTTTCATTGAAGTGATAGCATTTATTAAAGATATAGCTTAATCTATAATGTTGAATTATCATTTTATTTTTGGCCGTAAATTTTTCCAGAAAACACTAAAAACAGTTTGAACAGTAAATTTACAATAGATTAGATAATAATATTTTATAAATTTTTGTTTTATATATAATTTTTAAAATATAAATTATGGTTTTGATTTTTTTATTTAACATGATTAGTTTCATATTGTAATGACGGAATTTACTAATTATCACTACTGTTCCTGTAATTTTTTTATAAAAAGTTTGTATAATTCTTTTTTTGAAGATGTAAAATTTTAATGAGTGTCTGATCAGAAGTATAATTTAATCTCCTGATTTAATGATTAATTAATTGATCAAATTTTGATTCCAGAAGAATAATTTTTCAAATAAATTTTCATTTGAAGTGTCCGAGATATATGTAGTAATGAATCATTAACTCTGTATTAAAATATATAAAATAATTTTAAAAAATCTATTTTTTAAATTCACTAAGAGAAGTGAACAAAAAGTCATCTTTGAAATCTATTTTCATTTATTACTATCATTTCTGAATTTTTTTAAATGTGTAGTTTTATTTATTTATTTTGCTTTAACTCTTAAATAAATACGCAATTTCTTGTCTTAAATAAAAAGGATATCCTCCTACAGTTAAAATAGGATATGAAAATAATAGTTTATCAGAATACGTATCTGATAAACGCAATGCCTGATATACGAAAAATTTAAAAAGAGAAAAATTTCCTTTTTTAACAATAAGCCCGGCTTTGAAAATAGCAGAATTTCATATTTTGGAAATCATGATTAAAATCAACAGTTGATTTAGAAATAATGATCTATGTCTTTTGATTTGCACTAACATTTAACTTACGCATATTCTAAAAATTATTCTATGTATTAAAAGTTAATTGTTTTTATTTGAGGCAAAAATCAGACGACAGGGAATAAAATGATAGATGGACATTAATCCTTTGGAACAGAAATTTCTTTTTGAATAATGTCCCTTAATTTCAGTTTTATTATTCATCGAATAAAAAGTGACAACAACTTAAGACGGATGATTGATTGAAAATTGATTTTAACTTTTCATCTGATGGACAAAAATACATTTATAATAAATATGACTTAAATACATAATTTATCATCTGTTTTGGAATAAAAAATAAAATTCATAAAATATTTATTTTAATATATGTTAAAGATAAGATATTTGTTTGAAAAATTCTTCATTAGGGAGAAAATTTTATAATAATTGACAAAAGAGCTATCTGTTTCAGTAAAATTTTTTTTCTGATTTCTGACTATATTTTTCTGTATTTTTTAAAAATGCTCAATTTTTACTCAAGTTATGATGGTTAAAATTTTTCAAAATTTTATTCAAAAACCAGTCATTTATAAAAATATTTTTTGAAGATGGTTAAAACAAATGCGTTTGGAATAACTCTTAAAGTATGATATAAACAATACGCCAAAAAAATTTGGGTTTGTTTATTTTGAGTATCATTCTTGCTAAAAAACTTCAAAAGAAGTGTCAAGATGAAAATCAAAAACAGCAAAAAATCTTCGGTTTTCAAAATTGTTGTGATTATATTATTTTCATCTTGACAGAATAAATTATCTTCTTTTATTCGATTCTTATTTAAAGATCGTAAATACCGATACACTTTCAAAAACTGTTAAACAATTATATAACCATACGTCAAAAAATTAATATTCTCAGTATAAATAAAAAATTCGTCTTGTTTATTTTAATGACTATTTTCGCAGGAAAAATTATGAAAAAAATATTTCAAGATTAATAATCTTCGTCTGCTTTCGAAAAAAAATCGTCTGTTTTCAGAAATGTTGTTACTATATTATTTTCATTGTGACGTATGGTAAAATAAATAATCTCCTTTTATCCTATTCTTATTTAAAGAACGTAAATACCGACACACATTCAATAACTGTTAACGCATAAAACGAATAAGCCGAAAAAAATTAATATTTTCAATAGGAATGAAAAAATCATCTTGTTTATTTTGATTATAAATTTCACAGGAAAACTATGAAAAAAAAATTCATTAACCATGTTAATCAAAAACAGTAAAAAAAAATCGTCTGCTTTTATTAAATTATTTTCGTTGTGTCGTCTGGCAAAATAAATTCTATCTAAAGGGCTGCTTTATGGAGAATTATAGAAAATCTTTCAACTATCTCCAAATTAAATATATAACAAATAACAAAAGAATAATTCAAGCAGATATTCATAATCCTGTACATCTTCAAAAAATTGGAAAAAATAAAGTTGGAACTAAAAGAAAACTATTATTTTTACAAATAAATTACATGTAATATTTTCTGTAAATTAATACCGACAAAAGAAATTCAATACTTTCTTGTACTGAGGTGGATTTGTTTTCAAATTCAAAACATTTCTTCGTTCTTCATCTTTTATCTATATCTAAATAATATATATAAAAATAGTGAAGGAATAATTCAATAGGCTATTTATAAATCAGTACATCTTCTTGAAGTTAAAAAAACTAAAAAGAAAATGAAAAGAATATTGTTGTTGCCACAGATATAAAGCAAAAATTTGAATATTTTATATTCACAAGTTGTTTTCTATTCCAAGCATAGCTAGTACTGAGCATTTTGTTTCCTGAAGATATGTTAAGAATCCTTTTTTTCCCAACATACATTTTCTAATTTCCGTATAATCATAATTAAATATCCATAAAAGCATAGAAAAAATATTACATTTCCTCAATAAGTGCTATCTCAAAGGTAAAAAACGAACTTTCCAATATTTTCGAAATAACTACACATTTTGGATGGTATGGTACATTCTTCGGGGATTTAAAAGCAATCTTGGTAGGTACAGTATTCATCATAAAGCAAAAAATCGGAATTTGATATTTCAACCTAAATTTCTAAATAAACAGAAGAAGATTAAAAAGATTTCATTACTTTCTTGTCAGCATTCTCAATCATATTAAATTTTAGTTGCAGGTCTTTGTTTCTTATGGGCAGCTGAATAGGCTTTTTAGTCTATAACTTTTTTCCGAAAACGTTTCACAACAATTATTTTTCATAATTTATGCGCAAAATAAGAATTAAAGCTTTTGGTGAGAAGTGTTTTTTTCCATTTTTTGATTATGTTCGAAAGAATAGCAAAACTGAACGTAAAATTATATATTTTGAAGATAAGTGAAATTTCATAATGATTTTTTCTTTTATCAACCTTTTTCCCCAAAATTGCATGTTTCGGATCAATTTATATTAGTAAAGGAATTTTAGAATTTAGAAGACTCTCTACGGGAAATTAAAAAAAAGATATAGTACTGTCTCGGAAAATTAATCTGATTTACTCGGCTTTCGATAAATGGTACATTCTAGCGAAATTAGTTAACTTCAGATTTTAGAAAATAACCTGATATGAAATCATCAGGAAGAAGTTTTTATCTCCTTACTTAAGCATCAGGACGTACACTTTGATTGCAGCATAGGCCTAAATTGAAAGTCATATTATAAAGAGCACAAACAAAAACCTGGCTCTCTTCAAACGTTGTCATAGGAAATACATTAAATCATAGGAATAGAGGTAATTCGACCTCTCACCATTTCATAAACATTAAAGAAGAAAGGAAAATTTTAGTTAAATTATATAGTTACAAAAATAATTAACAAAACATTATGCTTTGAATTAGAAAAAAAACTTTGTTAAAAAACCTCTCAAGTTATTTTGATTAAAACAGCCGAAAATGATTTTTTTTGTTGTTGTTCATTTTAGTTCGATAAAATGTGCCAATCAGTTAGAGATATATTATTAATTACTCTCTTCTAATATGATTATTATTTTTATTTTCGATGCTTTATATTTGATTATACATAATATTTGATCATTTTAGCACATAACGAATTAATTATCACATTTTTAATTTTCCTAATCTATGATTCCATTATGTTATTTTGAATTTACAGCATTACTGAAATTTAAAAAGAACCAAACACAATTGCCAAAAGAGAGAAAAAAGAAAACCTTTTCTTAGTACCAGTGATGAATTTTTACTTTTCTCTTACCCTTACTGTCATGAAAAGCATTGTACTAAAAGTAGGTGTTCTCTGGTTAAAAAATTTATTAATAAAAAAAAAATTAAACGATCCGAATATGCAAATCATTTTATCAGTTTTTTTTTCTTTTTTTTTTTTTCATAACTAGTTCGTTTTTTTCTCAAAGACTTTTTTGTTACATTTTACATATTCTGTCAATAATAATAAAAACAATACTTTTTCAGAATCATGTCTTTTTTTGTCTTCTTCTTTTTTCATATATTTCTAGCCCTTTACTTATTAGTTAAAAATTACGGATATTGGTATAATCGGTTTTCAAATAAATATTTCAACACCTCGGATACTTTTCTTTTAAAAATATTTTTTAGGGATTATGCTTTTGTATCATATTGATTATAATAAATCCATTTTTGTGAATCTATTGCCCAAAAGGCCACCAATTTTCAATTAAACAAAAACGTTTTCTCAATTCGCATGTGCAACATTATTTGGCCTTAAAAGCTCAAAAATAAAAATTATGCATGAAAAATGTTTAAGGAAATAGCTATTTAACATGATTTACTTCTCATTTTTAATATTTATAGGGGGCATTGAATTTTTGTTACAAGAAATTACTCTAGGGTATCTATGATCATTTAAATTCGAATTTTCTTTTTCCATAGTAATGTAAAGAAGAAGAAAACAGACACAATAACAATATGAAATATATTCTGTCCAAAAATATAGAACAGTACATTTAAATAACATTACTTAAATATATATTAAATAAAATAATTCTCCATCAAAATTTTGTCTCCTATTATAAGTATTCCTCTCTCAAATTGTTCAAGGTGTCCAAGTTTCAAAGCTCAAATATAGGAATAAAAGGAAGTCCATCATGACATCAAATATGCATAAGAACATGGCATGTCTATGAAAGTGTTGATCTGGATTTGGACGATTATTAGTTAGCTGCGATGTGATAAACCTTTCATTCAAAAGATAAGCAATATGTGTGATAAGTACAGAATAATAGATTATAAATTTCCATTCAACCTGTCATCCTGAAACGCAGATAGCTAACACTTTTCGAGTTATTTCACCTGATGTGATAGAATATGAGAAACAAAAGCAAAATTTAATCTTGTGAAAGCAAATTAAAATAGCTGTGAATTAAATTTTAGAGAAATATTACAACTCGAAAGGAGGTTTTCTTAAATATATATAGAACTAAAAATTTAAAGAAGTTACAGTAAAATTTTTCAAGTTTCCAATGTAGCAATAAACGGCATTTTCAAAATCTTGATTCAAAGTCAAAGATTAATTAACACCTCTGTGTTTTGAAACACATGAGAAATAAAAGAAAATAGTAGAATTCGTGAAAACAAAATAAAAGAATCATGAAATAATTTTAGTGGAAATATTACATGAAGCATTTTTTTCTGAAATCTCTTTCACAGGTTCTAGAACTGATAAAAAGAAGGACCTGTAAATTTTTTTTGAGAGGCCAATATTTCCAATTAGAACGCCTATTCTTAAAACATTATTTCAGATTCACGATTACAAATAAATTAATATTTGTGTATTTTATAGAGTATGAGAAACAAGAATTAAGTTTAATGCCATGAAAACAAAATGAAATTGTTACGAAACAAGTTTTAGGGAAACATTACAACATGAAGGGAGTTTTTTCTCTTAAGGATTTTTTTATATAAAATGAGCCAAGAAGTAAAAAAAAGATGGTGCTGTAAATTTTTCGAGACGTCGACATTGCTATAAAAACCATTTTCAATTTCATGATTCACAGTTAAAGATGAATTAACACTTCTGTGTACCAAATTTTTATTCAGTAAAAAAGTCAGAAATCAAGGAACAATGATTTACTTTATTTTTTTTAAAAAAAACAATGATTTTAAGTTATATAAACTAGTTCTTATAATTTTTATATTCCATATCGAAACAATTTATTTAATTTCAAACGAATAAAAATTAGTTTGTCTCGTAAAAGATTCATAATAGCCGGAGAGTTATTTGATCCGTAAAAACAGAAAAAGTAAATGATATTTAGCTTAAGACAAATGGTCATTTGATCTGGGTAGCTGTAAAGAGGGAATGAAGCTATCTTTCATCCATATGGAGTATCCTCAGGCAGGTGCCATAATGGCCTTCCATCCAGTTATTCTGAAGGAGCCTAGAAGAGTTTAATGGAATTTCGCCCCAGAGAGACATTTGGGCAGCATTCTCTCGCATTGTTTAGTTGAAATTCTTGCCAAGCTTTGAAGAAGACATTACGGAAAATTTTCGTCATTAGATTCTTGGCAAATGCACTTACAATGTGGAAAGTCAAAGCAAAGCTTAATACAACCTGTTTAGTAAAATTATCAGTCTATATTATATAATAATTATTTATATAATTATTCAGTCTATATTTATGTTGTGAAATAGGAATACTAATTTGATATACATTGTTATTTGCAATCTACTGGGATTTAGTTTGTTTTTTTATCATGATTGTAAAGTTATTTGAATCAATGTAATAGAATGTAAAGTTAATTTATGACCTGATTTACGAAACATTATTACAAAGGGAATTTAGCATCAAATACCAGATTTAATAATACTCTATTGATAAACTATGTTGCATTTGCTTTTGAGTATTAATACACTAACTCATGCTAATAGTATGAAAGAAATATATAAAATTTTAAAGTTACGCTATAGTTTTAACTGTCATTTTTTCATAATCTGCCTTTTTTTTACTTGGAATAAATATGAAAATAAACTTATGAACAAAATATATATTAGCTTCCAAAAGTTAATGATGTCAACAAAAATTTAAAATGCCATAAATTTGGAAGTTAAAAAAAATCTCAGTTATAAGTGTGATTATTCCGAACAGAAATGCGTCTAACTATAATGTCTAATATTCTTTAAGTTGTTGTCAATATTCTGGAAAAGTTGTCATGTCGTTTCATCATATAAAGTAATAAGAAGTCCATACAGGGTACGAGGTGAGGTTTGGTGACCATCAAGCCTCTTCTGAAATGGCCCATACATGTTAGTGACTTAGAAAATGCTCGTCATTCCAATTTGTCAATAAATTTTTCTTTTAAGAGTTTGGTACACGAGGTCGGTGGATTAAGAGCGAATATTACCCCCAAGGAAAATAAAGCTATCGCCATTTGAGCTAATATATGGGCAAACAAAGATGTATTGTGATAATATTATGCGGATATAGGTCTGTGCTTCAATCTAAAGATGAACATCATCATACAAAACAATACATCCCAAATAGTTGTCCACTTCTCGTTCAAAGAAAGCATCAAACGCTTGATTTTTTACATGTTTAATCACGGCAAGAATTATTCCTTCAAAAAGCAAGATTCATCAGTAAATAGAATATATTTCCATTTTCAAGTTCCAGGTCATCTAATATATAGATTGAAGTCATCTAATATATAGACTTCATTCATGAAGCCTTCTAAGTGAAGCAGGTCTTAAATAAGAAAAAAGAGTAAAATTTTTGATAATAAAGTTGCATTCCTGTTGTAGCGTTTATTAAGTAGCATGTACTGATCGTGTGAAGAAATGCTAACTTTCAGCAGGTTTTCGAAATATTTAATCAAGAGTAAGAAAATCATTCCATTACGGAATCACAATGAAAAGGCCAATTTTTATATAATTTTTCAACTTCCGATTATTGTAAAATTACCTCTAGTCAGTCTTTGACTGAACTTTTACTTTCTTACTTTCTCATTTTTTTTACTTTCTCGTATATGTGATATAAAGAATGTGCAGTAATCATCAAAAAATTTGAACTTGAGATTATGACGAATCTCCACGTTTTAAGCCCTCGCTGAATTCGTAAAGCATATTTTTGGAAAATGTCTGTCTATCAGTCTGTCAATGATTAAGAGGACTCAAATAAAATTTAAGGTAGACGATTGGAATTTGGTATATGGTCTTCAAATTAAATTTTCAGATTGCTGTCGTATTTCGTGCAAAATTTGTTCAGAGGAAGTCAGTCTATCCGGTAGTTGGAATATAGATTAGCACGATAACGATCAAATGAAGACAGCTGGACAGATACAACTCGAAGCAGAGATTTAACACTAGTAGAGACTAGTTAAAATTTGGGGCAAATCAAGAACGGATTGAAAGTATGTCGTCTGTAACCTCAGAAACATGTAAATGCTATAATTCAAAACACAATAACTTAAATGTATCAGTTTTGGCATTGAATTTTGTGAAACTTTCTTGTCAAATTTTTGTTTTAATCGGCCGAGAAAAGAAATGTATAAAACACTGATTAGATTTTTAGACTTTATTAACGACATGCAAGAGATTAATCATTGAAAATCCCGTAAACTAAGACAATAGATTCAATAAAAATACTGAATTCATGCCAAAAGTTAATATTTCATGAATATTACACGACACTATCATACCAAGAGTTTTGCGGCATATATTAATTTAAATTTGCGCGAAGATTTTGTAGAGACCACCTCCCCTTGTCTGCTTGAAGTTTTGAGATAAATATACATGTAACTCAATGTGATTAGCAAGATTGCTGGGCTATGTGTTGGGATCATGCCATAAGCTCATAATCATTTTGATAAGTTACTATTATTAATCATAATTACTTATTATTTTAATCTGATGTCGCATTATTCAGTAATAATGCGTCAATGGATAGAATAGTTGACTATCTGATCCACATTTATGGCTGTTAAGACACAACAAGAAAAAACGCTTATCTCGGATCTTTTATAGGCAGCTTACATAGGCATTTATTCAAAGCACACACACATAGAAAACACACACACAAAACAAAACAAAAATTAAAAATTAAAAATCTTCAGAATTGCGACAATCACTTAGAAATAAACTTATGTGTAATACAATAATCGGAAACTCATAAATCTGAGGTATGCTCAATTATTTAAGATAATTCATTAGATCTTATTTCTCTTACTTTGTGACAACTACAGTCGCATCTGTTATATACAGCAGGTACCTGCAGTAATTAGTGCTAAGTACTAATATTTTATGCAAAGAACAAAATGATATATTCGCGTATCGGTATGGTCAGTAAAATGCGAATTCGATTTTAATCACACTTTCTTGAATTTGGAGGTAATCAACTCTGGTAATTGATTAAAATTTCTCGACTGCTTGGATAATTTATATCTAAATCAAAATGAATTAGTGTGCTGTCAATTCTATAAGCAATAAAGATAGCTTCTTAACCTACAATATGTGTTGCAATTTATGAAGCTATCTTTGTAATTTACTGCAGTTATAAAAATAGGCTTCATAATTCAAATCATGAATGTAAACTATTTCATAACTTATTTGAAAAACAAACAATATGAAACTATATTTCTCAATGAGATACGAATTATAATACGGATAATTTTTAATTACATATCTTTACGGATATGTAATTAAAAATTAAAAAGTATTTTGATCATATTTTGTTTTTAACTTGGTAGCGAAAGGCCTTATAAAAGAAATTGTAACTGGTAACTTATATATCAGCTAAAGCCCTACATTTATAACCAAATGGTGGATATTTATTATATAAACTGAAGTACTATATAAATTATGAACTTAGCAACATGATTAAAGTATTTGAGACACTATTGATTTTGTATGAAAGATAAAGAGGAAAATTAAAAAGTCAAATCCACATAAAAGTCATAAAAATATTCTTCAAATCGTAATATGAGTCTCGTTTCATTATTTACGTGTATTTTTTAATATCTCTAATGATAAAGACAGAATTCAACGAGCAAAAACTTTTTATATTACGACCATTCTCTTCCAATTTTATAGTGATATTTTATTTCTGTATATGCCCATTTCCAATGGTTTGAGTTCTGCTGTCTACCAACTCTATTGATGCCAGTCAGAGTTCCATAAACGCATCCAATATCTTTTCAGCTCATCTGATTCCATGAAATGTTATCCTTTGTGTAACAAGAATAAAACCAAAAGATGATATTCAGAGAAAAATATAGCTATAAAAATTGGTCATAGAATTGAAAACAGTCTCTCAGGTTCTGGCTATAAATTTAAATACTTCTTGGATTTTCTAACAGATAGGCTTCAATGTTCTCAAGATAACTTTACCTTTTTCAGAGATTAACAATTTCGAGATAAAATGTATAGAACTGTAAGATAGAATTTATTGAAATGTATAATAGTATTTTCCTATATAAGTGTTTCAATTAGTATTGCATGTTGGTCTTTATAATGCAGGAAACTATAAAATGGTTGAAAAATATATATTGGAACTCGATTAGATGCTTATTACTTGTAATTTTATTTGAATTTTAGAGGATGATTTTTTTGTAGTGTACGCAATAGATTGGAATTATATTTCAATATTTTTAATGAACAATTCAGATTTAGAGATTTTAGAGAAGGATTATCCAACTGAGGAGAAAGACAATTAAAATATCGCAAAGCAAAAATAAAAATTGTATAATTGAATAAAAAATTGTAAAGAAAGTTGTTGGAAAGTAAAAAGTCTCTTATTTTCTTCGGAAGTTCAAATTGTAATACTGAATTTCTGTTTTATTTCATAAGAATGCCATTATATTTTCACTATTTTGATAGATTATTATCGTAAAATAACCTACTATGTAGAGTGAACAGTAAAGTCAATATTGTGACAAAAATGTGTAATGTTTTTTTTCAGTTGCCATGAAAATATTTATGATACAAATAATATTATTTCATACGTTCGAGAATAATTTGAAACATTGTACACAAAATAAAAGCATCATTTATGGAAAAAAAGAACCTTTCTATAAAAATTTAGCTATCTTCCATAAACAATACACATAGTATCGGTCATATTTGCACAGTAAGAGACTTTAGAATTAATATTTATATTATCCATACTTGCTCCATATTGTATTTTAACAGGAATGGAAATTCATTTTGATTCCCTTCATTTTATCTGTTCGAACTCATGAAAATGCCATATTTATCGTTCGAAAATGCAAATACATATGAAGAATATTTAAATGAATGCTTTACAGATAAGATATTCAAAGCTTCGTAATGTTAAATGATTGTAAAGAAAAATATTTATGAAAGATTTTATAATTATTATTATTAATGCGTTGATAAATAATTTTATTTTGCTCATAGATTATATTTAGCTGGAGCTATTGAAGTAGCTATGGTTAAAAACATACCTATTTTTTTTTCAAACAGACGAAAATTTCTCAAATAACCACAAAAAAATTAACTAAATCGAATGCTTTTTTTAAATAAAAAACATAAATAGATAATTTGATATTATAAATAATATTTAATATGATTTAAATATTATTTTAAAATTATTAAAATAGTTTGATCTGCCTTTCTTAACAAATAAATAAATTTTAAAAGCAGGCAGTTGTATATATCGCTATTAAAATTATAAAAATTATTCCATTTTAATAAGTAGTATAATTTTTTTTCAGACGATAATCGCCCATAGAGGGAAAATGGAAGAAAATAATTTCCACACAGCAACCACAATCTCCTCACAATTATTATTGCTCGCTCGTTGACTGTTTAATCGATTCGAAATAGTAATTAAATTCTGCAATTTTTTACAGAAAAAAGTTCATAATTTAAGTAAAGTGATTTTAATTTTACTCTTTATTAATATCTATGATTTTTAAATAGTAAGGTTTTAAATTAAAAAAATGAGTTGCATTTTCGAAGAAAGAATTTAGTTTTGCAAATTAAGACTGCACAACTAATAATTTCAGTAATGAAATTAGCTTAATATGAATAATTTTGGAATATTCAGATGAATTTTATACAATAATTTTGAAAGATATTAATTCGATTTTTTATTTATATGATATTAAAATGATATTAATTTTCCGAGATTTTTTTCAAAAATATTTAAAAAATTTTAAAGTAATTCATGTAATTCAAGATTAAAAAAAATATTTTGAGGAAAATATAATGTTTAATTACCAAAAAGCAATTCTTTTTACAAAATAAATAAATTAAGGCAAATAGAAATAAAGTGAGTAAGAAATTTTAATTTAAAGAAATGTAAGATGAAATGAAGAAAAATTTTATATGATCAAAAAAAAAATTAAATTATATTGAATTAAATACAGAAATACCACTAATAGAAAAATCAAATGGAGTGAGCGAATAAAATGGAAAGATAAATTCAAAATAAAATAACTAACAATAAAAATAAATAAATCTTTAATAGGTAAATTAAATGTTAAAAAATAATGAGAACTGTTTACGAAATAGAGCTGGAAAATTTACAAGAAAAAACAGGGGACGGCAACAACTTTTTGAAGAAATCAAAATCATAAATAGGTATTATATATGTCTTTTTTTCCAAACACAAATTACATTTATCCCTTATAATTTATTTATAAATTAACAAAAATAGTTTAAATCAACACTAATAAGACAATTGTATTAAAAAGCTTACTAAATGGTTATGCCAATGATTTTCTGTATAGAAAAGTTAATAAAAATTGAGAGATATTTTTTTTAGAAATTAGTTAAGAACAATAAAAACAAATCTTTTTCAAATAAATCTGTGCAATTAAAAACTTATCTGCTGATCACGGATTTTCAGTCAGACGTTGTCACCCGTTAGTACTAAAAGGCCATTTGTTTGTTGAACAAATAACAATTCAGCTATATAATAAATTCAAATAACATGTAACACATTAACATAAGAGAACCACGCCCAGTTCTCCTAGTGGTTAAATCTTTTACCAAGTTAATCTGCTGGTAACAATCTACCAATCTTTTTAATA
Source organism: Argiope trifasciata (assembly GCA_026543055.1). Lineage (NCBI taxonomy): Eukaryota > Metazoa > Arthropoda > Arachnida > Araneae > Araneidae > Argiope > Argiope trifasciata. The sequence goes on along the minus strand of JAPMOQ010016150.1, from coordinate 5,054,362 downwards.
TTAATTGCTTCTTGTACCCTCAATTAACCCCTTTTCTCTTACTAAATTAGAATGTTTCACTCCTTCATTCGTTAACTGGAAAGTGATTTTCTATTTGATTTGAGGATATGCTTGATTTGCCGTAGGAAAACATAAAAATTCTGGAAATGAAACAATGAATTGTTTTGAAAAGATCATGATTAGTGCCACTTTCCAGTGTATTTAGAGTTTCAAGGAAAAATGTAGCACATTTTGCTTTAATCTTAATTAAATATTATACAATTAAGTAGGTTCTGAAATTTTATGGATATACCCTGATAGCATGCAAAAGTAGATAATGTTTTTAAAATTTATTTTTGGCTAATTTATTACATTTATTCAATATATGTTAGGCATGAAAGAAAAAAGTAAATGTTAAAAAGACAATCTCATAAAAAAACAAAAGAAAGACAGATAGAAAGAAAGAAGAAAAAAATATTGACAGAGATTATATGGTTTACTTGAATTTTTTCTTATGTGAATTCATCAAAGTCCCATTTTCGACGACAAAAACTTTCTTGGACCTAAATTCATCGCTTTACTTCTGTTCTGTTTTCAATTCAACTGTAAAACAGTTTCTTAAAAACTTCACTCGAGTCGAATTCTGTTACCAAGATTATTATCAACATCATCTGCCAATAGAGTTCGAAGAATCTTCCTTTAAACTTAACTGAATTCATGAAATCAAGCGGTTTTCATCATAAAAAATAAAATCGAAAGATAATCTCTTAGAAAATTAACTTAAAAAGCTGTTGGAATTTTTTTAAAAAAAGGTCGTATAAAAGAATATTATAAATTACAGTACTATATCGGCTATTAAACAGCTCTTACATAATATTCTTCAATGGATATAAATGATGGTAAATATACACAAAAGACTGTTTGAATTTTAGAGAAGCCTTTATTTTAGTAAAAAGAGGAATTATGTAAAATGTTTCGGTGTTCTCTGAAGTAATAAATATTTGTGGGCCATGGTAGTAAAGAATGTTCTAATTTTTGAGATAAAAATATAGTTAATGAAAGAAGGTATGCAATTCTCTTTAAAGCTCCATTATCTGTATTCCTTATATTCTTTTTAAAGATAAAATACTACATTAGAAGACATTAATAAATAACATATTGTTCTGTGTAAGTAATATTTCTTTAAAAAAGCTGACTTGTTTAGTATTTTTTACGTCATCATCTTTTCAACAATTACCCCCTGATTTCAAAATTCTGTAAAAGTTTTATGTACATACTGTTTTGTGAAAATAATTTAAGTTCTTTAAGCTAGATAACTTGTTTAAAATTTGTAACTTTAGAGTTTTATATTCACTTTGACAATGACTCTTTGATTTTAGAATTCTGAATTGTTTTATGTTCTCGGGTATAGGTTATTTTTACATTTTCTGAATATATTAAAGAGTTGCTAAATTATCATTTTTGATTTAATACCATTGACGCCATCTGTTAGCAAATTTGAGAAAAATTAATTCTAAAATTCCATAAATATTATAAAAAGAATGATAAAATATTTTAAAGACTTAAAAATTGAAAACAAAGTTAAATCATGCATTGAATAGTGTACTAAATTTGAGAAAAAGTATTTTTTATTAAAAGCTGAGAGGTCAAACTGAAAGTTTTCAACGGAAAATGTTTTTAAAAATTTTTGATCATAATGAAAACTAAATCACATTATTGTATTCTGTCCTTCAGATTTAAGATAGAGAACACATTTTCTATGTTTGCACATAATGATAAAAGTATTGAATTTTTTTATTATCGTTATTCTTTTAGATGATAATTTCTATTAGTTTAAGATATTGCATGATAATTCCACGATTATATCCGATATTCTGAATGATGGCAAACATCGTATAAATATCATGTTGGGCGTTTTGCTCTAATATGGCTTTAAACGATAATTTACAGCCATGTACCCTTTTTATTTAACCATCCATCAACATCACTTTAAGGATCATTGAAATAATTGAACATATACCTCCGTTCTAAAAGAATAAACAAACTATACATAAAATATATTTCACTACTGCTGCCACAAAATATCCAACAAATATGTGAATATTTGAAACTTAAATCCTTTTCCACTTTAGACATGACTGATATTGAGCATTATTTTGTTCCTAAAAAAGAAATAAACTGCTTTTAGAGGAATTTTTCCTCCGATATGCTCATTCTATTTCCTATATAAATATATTTACATATTCTCAATCGTCTGGTCAGAAATATCATATTTTTAACGTAAGTGTTTTCATGTCGACAGAGGAAAGCAAATATTTTCAGATTTTTTACATTTATTGGAAAAGTCTAGACCGCAACCGTAGTAACTGCTCTCACAAGATTGGAAAGCTTGCTTTTTCGATAGTAATCTTGCTGTCTTTGGACAAAACAAAACCTCTCTCGATCCAAAACAAAAATTCGATATTGCAATCTCATTTTAGAAAGAAAATTGAGAAGTCCGAAACGATTTATTTTTATTGTTTTGTACGCCATCATTATACCGAAAATTAAAATTAAGTTTGAATTTCTTCCATTTTTAAGAAATCGCTAGACTTTGCAGTTTATTTTATATAGTTTGAAACGAAATTTGATATTTTCTTGATTATTTTTTTAACAGAAACAAAAATATCGTCTGAATTTTTCTGTTGAAATTTATTTTCTTTATTTTTTAACTAAATTTTCTGTTTATGAATATTGGTTGTAATTGTTTTCATTAAAATTTCTATGGGTAATTTGATGATCCTTCAGGAGAAATATTTTTAGGTATAAACTAGAACACATATTAAAAACTTACTGCTTTTCAGGCTTGTACTTATTCTGCCTATTGTATTTATGGACATCTTAAAGGAATCAAGTCCTATGACATCAAATTGCTATTCAAAACATAATTATCCGGATTTTCTCATTGTTGTTAATCTTTGGAGATTGTATAACTTCACTTTTTTATTCTTCACAAGTCACCTTTGAGGACCAATTTTTTACCGCAGCTGCCTGTTGTATTTATTTTCAGTTAAAATTTCTATTCATTTCCTAATGTTCATGATTTTCACAACAGAAAATTTTTAAGCATTAAATTATGAAGTATTAAATTAAATATTGAATGTATTAAGTTGAATTTGAGTTGGATGGAGGGATTTTTTTTATCGACTCAAGATCGAAAGCTTAGATATCTATCAAACGTTGAAGAAAATCCATTCATAGGAAATCTATCTGTCTGCCTTTTCGATTACAAATAAGTTCGATATCTCTAAAACGCAAAAAGTTAGGTATATAAAATTTAGCACACACGAGTAATATCTAAATTATAGAGCCTTATCAAAATGGGAACAAAATCTTTCAAAGATTTGATCATCTGAACAATCTATTTATGCAAACACAATAACTTATAAACAGAGTGGCTTAAATTAATAAAATTCGGTATATTTTGAGAATAGGTAGATCCACGTCAGATTTTGATTTCGTTCCTTCGGCATAAAAGTGTTCAAAATATGTATTCACATGATGAATTCAGCAAAAAAAATTAGATTTTTGTCAATGATCTAAATATATTGTTCGTTAATAACAAGCTAAGACTTTGAGGCCTTACTCAGAATTATAATTTTTAATTTTATGTTGGTTATTTCGTCCTTAAACTCCTCATATGTGTTCCTGCCCCATGGAGATAACGAGTAAAGGGATTAGAGACGGAGAGTTGCACTGAAGTATAAATCTAATACCAATAAACATGTGCGTCGATTGGACATCTGGTGGGAACTCTAATAAATAAGTTTAAACTTAAATTGAGATCAATTGTATATATGTAAATAGTAATCGATCATTTAGTGTATAAATTTTGGAGAGAAAAATGTCATGACTTGTGTCAAGGCACACTACATGTGGAAAGAGTTACACTGTCTTATTCACAATTAGCAGCATTTCCCAACAGCTGCTCACAGCCTATTAACGTTTCCATTGTTAAACTCCACCAGCTTTCGAGATGGTGAATCTCCTTCCCCTATTGTTCGCATCTGGCCATTAGACCACGTGTGAAGTTCATTGTGGGAATGGAACCTTACGCTTCTTCAATGGAAATGTGTCCTATAGCTGGATTACGGGCAGTTTCTTTATGATGGAATCTCTGACACTTGTTTCAGAGCGGAATGGTTAGGACGTGTCATTGATGGACAGTCCAACGGCACAGAAAACCGTCATCTCCACCGAAAGACAGAGGAGACAATTGAGAGAAATTTTTGCTGGATGATTGGTGGATGGAAACCTGACGTGGGCAAATGAAATTTGAGGACGTGAACTTTGGATAGCAAAAAGTGCCGGTTGGGCGTGGGAGAGGAGAAAGACTTCTGGATTGCGGACTACTTTCCAACTTGGTTGCGGTGCTGACTAACACCCTGTAAGCGTCTTGTGGTGTTTTTCTTGGAATGAATAGATGACTATTTCCCTGAACTGTTTTTCAGGCCTTCAACTTACAACTACTGCGTAAATAGTGAATATTTAAGCTAGATTAGAACACATTGTTCTTCTATAAAATTATAAGGCTGTAAATAATAAATTTAGCTGGAATTCCTCTCTGTCATTTGATCGGTAGCCATCAAGTCATTACAATAGGATATTAACTGGAGAATAAGCGAGAAAGTTTAGGGAGAACCATTCCTGATGGATTTAATCGGATAGAATTTGAAACAAACAAGCTTTACCTATTGTTGAAAATGAAAGAAATATTTAAATTTACAACCACACTCTGCGCTTCTAATTTTAAAATCCAAACTTGTATGTAACGGCTATTTTTTCCTGGAAGTCATTTTTCGGTTTTAGTTTTAAACCCGAAAACAGAATTTTACATTTATGTTGAAAATGCAGCGATGGTTTCATTGAACTTCAAATGGCATCGAAAGTGATATCGGCGGCGACTCTCATCTCGTACGATATGGGAATAACCATAAAGAATTCTGTGCTCTGAAAATGTGAGAAAACTTTCGTGAAGCAGTGATATTTAGTTCTATGAAAGCTGCTTTTATCGATACACGTATGAATATCGATACTTGGAGAACGAGCCTGAAGCTCTCACAAAACATATGATAAAACAGATTCATTTTTTTTCTATGAAATGCCTATTTTACTTCTGTCATGATATATGTCCTCATTTCTTCTTCTTTTATTTGTTATAGTTCATAAATTGAAGGTTCGAGACTCGATTCTATCGGAGATCCGTCGTGTGAGAGGGTCTCTTGCTCGTTAAATCTGTCAGGCCAAACGTTCTCCCGCTAGTGTGGTGTGGAGGGGGGGGTGCCACTTCAGGTGTTGTCCTCGTCATCTGACCGTGGTTCAAAATTGCTAGGTCCGTTCCAAAATAGCCCTCTTATTGCTTTAAACGGGACGTTAATATAACTAAATTAAACCAAACTAAACTCATAAATTGAATGCCAATCTGAAAAACGAATCTGAAATGTTAGCAAGTTTTTGGTATCTCTCATGAAGTCTATGAAATAACATATTAATTACATAGAAGAAACGTTTGATTGTTATTACAACTTTCCCTTCTTGGATTTTATGAAAAAGTGATATCTTCATTGCCTTGATATTGTTCATAGAATCACAACTAATATTAATTATTCTTTATTTTTAAAACATGGGATTTAAAATCTTTTATATGTTAATAAATATGTGATTTCCATATATACTAATACCCAATAGAATCATAAGTATTCGATTATGATTTAGATATTAGATCATGCTGGGTTGTCCCCCTCCTCTTACCAGACTTGCATTCATAGTGAAGCCTTTTATATTTCGAATGTGTTTGGTAAAGAAAATGGAATATGAATTTTGCCCTTCTTTATTTCTACCCATTGCTTCAAAAGTTGAGCCGAAATCTCAAATTTTAGTAAAAGGACCACATACAAAATGTCTATGTAGTTCTTTTAGCTAAGTAATTGCGTTCATAGACATGCGAATACACACAAAAAAGTTGAACAACTACTTTGATGGATATCATCAAACATTTAATATAAATACTCAGTTATGATGGTGAAATGTCTATCTAGCTTTTTGAAGTATTGAATAATTGCTTTTATATACACGCAATAGACAGACTGACTTCTTTGAGATACATTTCATTCAAAACTCTATGCATATTTGCTTAGTGTTAAAAACACAAATAAGGATCTACATTTTTCAATGCGTTTCTGTATGGTTGTGTTCGTAGACAGACAAATGATCATAATTAGGAAAATTTGGTTTTTCATTTTAAAAATTCATAAAAGATAAGAATAATTAAAATCTCGATGGGGTTTTTTGTTTGGCAACTATAATACTTTCTCTATGTCCAATTTGAATACGAGAAAATGAGAAGAAATTTTAAACTTTCGAGAGTAGAAGACATTCCTTCGACAGAAATATAGTCATTTTTCTAGAATTTAAATATTATTTACCAAGTGAAATGGGGAAATTCATAAAAATAATAATTCCATACGTTTTAGTAAGAAGATAATTTAATAGACAGATACATTTCGGATATGATTTTTAATGCACTTTAGTTGTGATTCCTTATTAAAATTTTCCATTAAAAAAGGGTCCCAGGTAACAATGCACAACGAAGACACTGTCTTGTATTAAGAATTTTTTTGAATTTCCCGTGAGATGAGGCAATTTGTTTTGGTCATTTATTGTTAATTCTATTCATATAAAAACAAAAATAAACAATTGAGATATTTTGTGGGATCAAAAAGATTTTTGAATTACAAATTGATAGTTATTTTGACATAAACTAGCATTATTTCAATGAAAGTATAATTTCATTAACTTCAAAGGGTGTTTCTGGTTTGAGCATCGAATTACAGTTTTATTTCCTATTGGATTGCATTTAAGTCGAAGTAACAAATAATTCAAATAGCAAAAAAGTCGTCAACAGTTTTAAGAATCTAACAATTTTTTAAAATAATTATTAAAATAAAATAGCGATGTTTATCCCAATGGTATTATTGACCCATAATCATTTTATATATTAACAAGAAAGCAATAAATTAACAATATATATTATATATTAACAATTTATGCAAGAAAGGCCGACTTCTGAAAACACAGATGATTAAATTCTGATCTTTGAAAGAATGTAAATCGAACTCAAGAAATCTCTGAATTATAAAATACTTTGATATAAATTGGTATTATTTCAATGAAACTGTTATTCTTCTAACTACAATGACGCGTCTGACTAGTAAGTTGAATGATAGATTTTATATTTGATTTTTTAATATTTAAGTCAAATTAGCAAGTAATTCAAATAGCAGAAACCTTTTGTATAATTTTAGGGGTCTCAAGGGTCAAAATAATTATTGTATTTAGAATAAAATAATGATGAATGCCCCAATAGCATATATCATTACAGTTATCTTATGCATTAAACACTATGCCAAAAAGGTGGCCTCTGTAAACGCAGACGAAAGAATGTTGATATTTAAATCTAATAAGATATGAAATAGTTTAAATAGATTGATCAATTATTAATATCTAATAAGGTCATTAATTAATTAATGGAAATATAGACTTATCACACATTTGGTTGTTTGACTGAGCAACCATGGATTTGAACCATAGAGCTGATATATAAATGGAGGGAGCTAATCACTTGTTTCCTGTCTCAACAAGTGTACCCAACATGAGTCATGTGACTTTGGAAAAATCTGGGAGTAAGTACACCTTTTTGGCGCCATATCGCAAATCTTGGCATACTCAAATACTGCCGCGCAACATTTTGTTTCCTGGCATTGGGTCCAGTCGGTTTTCGTTTCCGGTTAAAAAAAACAGGAAATCCTACAAAAATAAATCCTATTTCATTTCCTAAACAGTTTATATAAATATCTTTTTTACACTAGTATCCGAGTTAAATTATATTTTGATTTTTTACTTTGTTTTTGTGCAATAATTAAAAGTGATTATTTTTCTTCTTTAAATAAACATTTTATTTCTTTTCTTTGCCTAAAAACTTTTCAAAATTTTGCATTATATGCTCAAATAATTTCTATCATTCTCTCAAACAGATAAAAAACAACTTTTTAAAAACAGATTATTAAAGTGACATAAGTCTTTTTTTTCCAATATACTTAATATAATAATAAATATCAATACTAACCATGTTATGACATATAGAAATTATAGAATCTTAAAATATATATTATAGATGTCTGTTACAATTTTACTTATTATTTCAGATATTTTTTAGTTTAAAACTTGTAGGAAACCTTTTTTAAAACCATTTATCTGTTGATTCTACTTTAGTATCCCAGTTAAAAAATATAAAAAAATTAAAATAATTGAGAAGAGATTACTTAATTATTTTTGAAAAGAGAGAAAATCTTTAACTATCATAATTCTCAATATTTATTCTTAAGACTGTTCATTTTAGTAATTTTAGTGACTGGAGCAATACAACAAATTTTTTAAAACGGAAATTAATAAATATTTTTTAAATCTAACTTGATCAAAGCTACTTTGAGGTTATTTGTTATTTGTATGAAGAGGTAAATATAATTTTAGGCAGTAAGCTTTATAAATACAAAAATTATTTAACAACTGTAAATATATTCTTGTAAATTAGTTTTACAAGCATTTAGGTGAATAGCATTTTTAAATCAAATTCTATAAAAATAAAAATCAGAATTCTCGCCCAATAGGGTTTTATTAAAACATATATTCTTTTTATTTTATTTCTTAAGAAAACAATTAAACGATTTTCTATTATTTATTCCAATTTCTTTATAGAATAAAAATTTAAAAAAATAGCTTAGGGCATAGATGAGTAATAAAACTTGTATCAAATAGCAAGATATTGACTCTTATTTTGTCAAAGTTTCACATTCGTTAGAAAATGGTATGCAATTCTAAATTATGATATAAACATAAGAAAAAATGTATTATCAAAATAAAGTACAGGAATTCTAAGTTAAAAAAATACAGCTTATTTGGTGTGACCCATAAACAAATTTTTTGTGACTAAATAAAATTTATGATTTAGTTGCTTAAATTTTTCTTTTAATATAAAAACCACAAACTATCTCCCTAAAAGTTATTAATAAAACATAAATAAAATAACATTTTGGTTATTTGCATTAAAATAAACACACAATTATTAATAGGTCAATAATATTTATGTAAACACTTGTATTGGCGAGAAAAAATCCCGCCAAGCTTGTAGCCAAGCGCTTGCAACACATTCGAGATTAAAATAAAGCAAGTAGCAAAATATAATGCAGTTACATCAGCTTAAACGAAGCTTAGAAACATATTAAATAAATTCAATACAATAACTAAACCAAACTCTGAAATATTAATGAGTTATAACACTAAAATCACGGTGTAATCGAGGTTACGAAATTTTAAATTGACTTAAAATGGATATAAACAGAATATTTTTTTTTGTAAATACATGGGAAATGATACAGGACTATCCTTAGAAGCTTTTTCTTTGCCTCTAATTGCACAGAAATATTTAAACATGGCTTAAATAAGCTTTAAATTCCAATTTCTTTTAATATAAGCTTTAAATTAATTAAATAATAAGCTTTAAATTCCACATTCTCCGTTCCCCATTATATTTGATAATATAATGGGGAACGGAGAATGTGGTTACAGCTAACACAAATTATGTCCCATAGTCACGTGTTTTTATCTTGTCCTACACGAAAGTAGGGTTGCACTTCCTCTATCAGTATCCCAGCTCTGTGATTTGAACCCGACCTGTTTTTCATTTGAAAAGTAAGTATGTCATTTGAAGACTTTTCAAATGCATTGCTTGAGAGCAACCGAGTCTGTTTTCAGAATTTCATGGCCCTAAGTTCTCTTTTAAGGTTTGGATACATCTGATTTGACATTTAAATCATATTTTTCATCCACATGTAAGTGATTTATTTTTAATTAATTTTTTAGTAGCCTTGTGAAAAATGTAATTGATTTTATGTATTACGACAATATTTGTACACATTTAAACAGGTTTGTTTAAACCATTATTTTTTTTTAATATTGTAGTAACTAGAAAGAAACGAAGCATAACGCATTGTTGAGAAAAGTAAACATGTTTTTATTTGTATGCATAAAAAATGGTTTAATTCAAAGTAAAAATAAAGAACAATAAACGAAGGATTTCTAAATGGTATTGCTTCAGAAAACTTTTAAGCAGGTGTTGAATAGAAAAAAAAAACGAAAATGATAGAATTACGACCAATTATATTCGACAAAATTTCACTGCTGTTCTAATATTTTACAATTCGTAGAAATTTTGTTTTTTACAAATTTATTCTACAGCTTGTTTAACATCTTTTTAATCTAACTACCTGTTACCTTATTCAAACACCTTGTCTGAATTCGGTCACCAGGGAACTAAAATATTAAAATGTTCTGCAATATCAGCAAAATAAATGAAATCTCCTTTATATACTGTGGCTCAAACAATTGAGAATACACCTTACTTTTATTTGATAAGTACGACTTTTAACGTAACTAACACATCACCGAGAAATGGAAACATGTTTTTATTTTTACACAAAACAAATGATTTGATAATAAGTAAAAATAAAGAATAATCAATGAAAATCTTCTAAATTTAAAATCTTTTGAATCATTTTAAATTAACGTATACAGATTTTTGCCTTAAATAATTGAGAATATACTTCTGATATTTTTGTGATATATCTCATGGAAAGAAAGTGTCAGTATTTAATTGCATAAAATGTCGTTTGGCTTTTATAATGGTCACTAAATGTCGTGTTGCCGATTTGACAAATTTTTGATGGTATCTGTAGATATTTTATCCCATTCATATCGCAACACTTGCTTAAAAATTTTCTGAAGCATTGCAATTTAAAAGTCTTTCGTTGATTGCTCTTTAGTTTGATTTTGAATTAAATCATTTGTTATGTATAAAAATAAAAACATGTTTACTTTTCTCGACAATGTGTTATTTATATTGAAAGTCAGATTTATCAAGTAAATTAAGATGCATTCTCAATTGTTTGAGCCACTGTACATTCAACTGTTATACACATAACAATACTCTATAAGGGAAGATTGGAATTCTTTCATCGTTTTTATTGAGAATGATTTTGATGATTAGTAACGATTTTTCATTAGATAAATCGTTTTCATAAATTCCTTATTCCAAATATGAAAACGTTTTTTTATGAAAATCGTTATTAAATAAAAAGAAATCGTTTGCAACTAAAAGATGAAAATATTCAAATTTTGTATTATAAAGTTACGTATGTAGAAGACAAATTATGGTAAATTCAAACTTAAAAATATTAAATACAAATTAATGATTAGAAACTAACAGTTCTTTCATTACAAAAATATTATTTTTTTTTCCTTTTAAGAAATTAATATTAATTACATTTTGAAAATTTATTTTCTGAAATAAAACCCATTTAATTAAACATTTTATTTAGCTAGTCTCCAAATAAAAACATTGTTTTATAGAAGGAATCTCCTTTATTGCTTTACTTAAATGCTATTAAAGTACTGAACTAAAGTTCAATTATATTTTATTGAAATAACAATTTTTAACTATCCGTTTCTAATGTTAAACGGTGCTCCTATAAAAAAATTCATTTCTCTTTTTATAACTTTAAAGATAAAAATATTCCAGAAAATATTTATTTAGTTTCCCATAAGAAAAACAGAAAGAAATATTTTTTTCGCCATTTCTTTTAACACCATTTTCCTCATTGAAAATTATGTACACACCCCTTGTCAAGAAATTCAGTTATGCCGACAAAAATTATATTTATCCTTCCTTTTTATTATTAGTTTGGCTTTTTTTCGATTAAAATATTCCTCGCCACGAAAAGCAAACGATAAATAAAAACAAAATTAGATTAACTCCTTGGCTTTCTTAGAGCCAGAGGAAGGGGGAAAAATTCTTCTTAACTTTTTGAATAAGAATTCGAAAATTCTCCTGGCACACAGAGCCGCCCACCCCCTCCCAGCAAGCGATTAGAAAGGCAAAACGAAATTTACATCAAATTCGAAATGGCAAGACCGCCATAATTGGCACGCGACTCATTACCCGCTGATATCGTTTGGTATTTTTCTGTGGGCGCGAAAGATAAAAGGAAGATTGCATGGAGGGAAAAAATAGAGTCGAATTTTTGCGGAAGAGAAAGAAAATTTGTATCCATTAGGTGACAAATTATTCAAATCGTTTCTGACGGGAAAAGCCGCTAGGGGGCGTTACCAAAGGCGTCGATTAGAAATGGGAAGTTCGAGAAAATGAAGCTGGGTTTGCTTTCGGTAGGATGAATTTAGTAAAAATGTCTTCAAAATGGAAATCAAGCGATTTGGAGGGAAAGATAAGTTCTTAGAGGATGAATGCTCTGAAAAATTGTTCGTGGCTGTCTTGCTACCACTTTCACGCGACCATTTTCGATGTTAAAATTGTGATTTGCATTGAAATAGGACATTTTTTCCCCGCACAGATTCTAACGTTTGATGCAATTATATTGGTATTGAAAAAGAATTTTGCTGCATTTTTGACTTTTATGCTTACGTTCATTGTTATGGGGCAAAAATGATTAATAAGAATCTTAAGGTGCAATTTCCTTTCCCGAAAACTTTATTATTCTTAACGTTAAAAATATGGTTGAACGAATTTCTGTATCGTTTATTTCTTTAATACATTTTCTATATGATATATTGTCCGAAAAAATTGGAAATAAACTAGGGATTTTTCTAGAATAAATGTGCTAGGTTTAATTTATAATTTGAAGTCAAATAATTTGGTGTAACGTTATTAAATAAAATTATTAGCAATTTATTTATGTGTGCAAATAAATTTTGCTGACACGTTTCCTCTTTTACAGAAGCATGTCAAATGACGATTAATGACTATTAAGTGAGCATTAATTCGTTATTATTTAGATTGACATTCTGTTTATTTGTTGTATTTTTAACCTAAGGGAGTGGTATTCCCAAAACTTTCTCGTTTCTTCCTCCTTATAAATTATTGATGTCAGAAACGCCTTGCATTACACTGCAATACAATTAGTACAAAATATTAACTTTTGGTGTGAATCTATTATTTTTATTGAATTGATCGGGCCATCCTTGGTGAGTTATTTAGTTTACCAATGCTTGGAATGTGTTAATATTACCTCAAAATTGAATTTATATTGCCGCATTGAAAAGAAACAATCGAGTTTCGAGAATGATTATAACCCTGGTCTTGTAGTCAAGAGATCATGAGTTCGAATCGCGGTAGATTTAAAATTTGTGTGCATAGATTTCCTTGATTTGTTTCTCCTTTATTTCGTGTTCCAGAAAATTCAGGAGCTTTCTTTAATTTACCAGATAAATGCCCTGAACTTTTCTTTCTGTCTCCAGAAAAATGTTCTGGAACTTTCTTTGGCTTATATAAAAGCCGAAGATATCTGTCACAGTGTTCTTAGCACAGTGTTGAGTTAATAAATTGCTTTAACTCGACTTCCTGTGTGTTCTTGAGTTCTGTCTTCTGACAATATTTTAGACTGCTTTTTCCACAATCGATTGAAACAAAAATATGACACAAAACTACACTTGTAGTTACAAAATTACATTCCAAATTTTATATATTTAAATCATTGCAAGTTTATTCAAGTTTCTTTGTTCCTGGATATACAGAGTGACAAATAATAAACCTGTAATTGGATTAGGTATAATATTTAACATCTGTCTTCATTATAGATATGAAAGTTTATTTTCTACATTTTATCTATTTGTTCTGTAATTATCGTGCTAGCTTATAATCAAGCAGCCATACGAATGGACTTTCTTTGAACAGATTATACTCAACATTAAAAAAAATGCAAATTCGGTGTAAAGATCATATTCAATATTTCAATATTTTACTCAAAGATTCTTTGAATTACTTTTTACACAGAATATTGACGTACATTTTCCGAAACTGTATTGTTGTTTTTTAACTCGGGAAGATTTAAAACATAAATAATCGTCATAATTTGGAGCTCGAATTTTATGAAGATAACTATACTTTTTTTTATATTTCTTATACGAGAAATTAAAAATTGATATTCTTGAATTGTGTATAAGTAATAGATGTTTTTGTACTGATTACAAATGTTTCATTTCTTTGAAAGTAAAAAATTGTCAAGCTAATTTTAACTAGATATTTAAAAAGATATATCTGATGTTGAAAAATATGCACATGCCCGTTGTTTTGACTGATGATTCTTTGAAATAATGATATTAAATATTTTACCAGTTTTATAAAAGAATTTATTTGAAGAAATGTAGACGAAAGTTAGGCCAAATTACAAAGCGATCTCGTAAGAGACGGTTTGTTTAATTTAATATAATTTTTCAAGGATTTAAGACTGCTGTAGTTTTATCATCAAAATGTTTTATAAATTATTCGCGTGCAACAAAGTTAGAAAAAAATTAGGAAAATCAAATTAGGAAAATTATCTATTTCAGAGTTTATGGGAGAGCAACAGAATTTCACACAACTAAGGATTAATCGATTAAATTTAAAGGGTTTGCTGCAAATAGGAGATAGCTCCAGCTATTCAAATTTGCAGAAAGTTGTAAAAAAAAGTCTGAAAATTCTAAATTCCAACGAGACAGATAGCACTATCTCTAGAGTAAAGCGGGAATTAAGGTTGGAACTGCATCTTTTTGGAACCAAACGAACAATAGTTTTTTTAAACATGTAACTCGAACATTATGTATGCTACTCTAAATTCCCTTTTATATTATGTTAATATAACTCTAAATTTCCCCAAGATTTAGCTATATCCGTTTTTCAGAAAACCCTTCAATTCTTTAAATTGACTAAAAAGTATTCTGCTGTGTTTAAGAGAGTTTATATTATTTATTTTTAGTGCTCGTAAGAACAATAATTCTTAAACGCTGAAATTTAATATATTATGTATTTTTATAACGTTTTGTGTCAATCACTAGGCAAAAAAGCGTCGGAAACCTATATACTCCCTATCTGTTCAGTAAAAATACTAGAATTACAACAAGATTTGTTTCATAAGAACCATTCACCAATAACGATCAAAGTATTCCCGGCCACCCTAGAACTCACAATATTATACCGAAAAGAGGTGGAAAATATGTATTGGAGAATATTAGGGAAGATCAATTATTATTAGAATAGAATTGATTGGAATAGCGACTCAATCAAAGCGGTAGTTCACATTTGGCAATTCTTTCTTTAGATAGATAACCATAAAACAAAAACTACCTTAAGTTTAATAGGGGGTTGCATGATCAATAAATATGCCTTGATAACACAAGCTCCTATTAAACTTAAGACCACTACCCATATTAAAGTTTTTTTACACCACCCTTATGAAATTTAAGAACATAAACGGAATAATAGGTAGAATTATCTTATCTTGATGACTCCCCTCTACTCATTGATTGACTGTATCAGCAGTATCTGTTAATCTGTTATCCTTCTGTAAGATCCGCTTTCTAAAACTATCATTAAAATTGAACAACACTTCAAATTGGTGTTTGATTTTGACAAATAGCATGATCTTCAAGATTTACACCAACCAGGTTTGGCGTAGATTCCGCAACTCTCAACCACTAGCTGGTTAAGGGGCAGTTCAAATCCAGAATTCCGGGACTCCATCTTTTACGCTTCAATGCAACGGGGCATTTGGACTTCCGTGGATCAATGGGTATCAGTTTTGGATTTACCTAGAGTTCTCTAGAGAGGAGTGGAGCCAGTTAGATAAAGTTACAGGTCAGATAGATGCAAAACCTGAATGCTTATGCTATCGAAGTAGTGATGGTGAGTAATCAATTCTGGGATGTTATTTGTCTCTTCTTCTCATATTTGGATTTTAAAATAAAGTTTGTTTGGTTTTTTTTATATACACACATTTTTGGGCATCCTGTACCCTAGATTTCTCAATGTTACAACTTTGTATCTAATATGAGGGATGATAACGAATCTTTTCTATAAACAATATATAATTTGGAATATTAATGCGATGTATATGCATGCATCTATAATTATTTTCAATTAAGTTCTAATGTATTTTTTTTATTTGACATTAAAAAATGAATAAGATAAATTAAAAATAAAATATTTTTCAGTTAAATTTTGAAATTTTTTTAATAAGAAATATAATTTTGTTTAATTTTATGAAAAATTATTTATATTTCATTATGTTTTTTTTATTAAATATTGAACTTTTAGATTCGTTTATGTTAGAATAATGGCTGCAAGGTTTGGGGTGCTTAAATTTTCATAATTGGCGTTTGTTTCTATGACTTTTAACTGTCTTTAAAAAGTTTCATGTTTATTTTGACATAAATTGTTTTTTTTTTTTTCAAATTCCTGATAAGATAACACTTAAAATTAGGTACATTTTCAAACATCTGAAGAAAAGGTACTTTAATATTTGCAACTTTAATAACCATTAAATCACTTGTGTTAAATACGAGATATCATCACAGAAAAATACAAATGACAATGGTCCGAATAATTATAATTTTAAACAGTGAGGATGAGATTAAATTTTGAAATACAATTTAAAAAGTTAGTTATTACTTTAAATAACTGTTGATACATGACTACAGCTGAAATTTGAAATTGAATTATTGCGGATGGAATCTGCTTCTTTAAATTTTTCGAAAAGAGTATTAGATCTTTCTTATAGTAGATTATAAACGCTTTCAATTAATTCTAACAACACTATTCTAAATGATTTTGAGAGATACTAAATTTTAAGTTAAAATTGCTAGCACAAAATAATTTAACCATTTTTACCAACTTAAAAATTTATTTTTCTCCATTTTCTCGAATTGTTACAGTTATATATGAAGCTGTTTGTCTGTTGCAGTGTGGCAATGACTTCTTACAAATGGATATTCATATATTTATAAATATATAAACTTCTACTCTTACTTCATTTTAGTTTCTATTTTTATCCAACAAATCAGCCAATGAATTCCCTCAACGACTTTCTCATTTACAGGATGGTTATAATTAAAAAAACAAATATTTGAAAAACTAAAAGAAAAGCTCTTCGGATTATGTTAAAGGAACTTGGCATTTTTTATGTTTAGAACATGGGAAAATCAATAACACAGTAAAAAACAGTCTATAGTTTTTTCCATATGTGGCATTGCCGTTTTTTAAAACACCGTTTCTTTCTTTATTATGTCAAAATCTCCTACTTCAATTTCTTTAAAATTTGCTGATAAAAAATTATGCGTTTTTAAAATACAGCCATTACTTTATCGAAAGCTTTTAGCAAAAGAATATCGGTAATACTGTTTTGAAAGAAGATTGTCGTCATAAAAATTTAAGAAAAAGGTCAATGCCCAGTAACGCTCTCATTTAAAATAATTAATAAATTCAAAGCGACATGAGATTTCAGAGTGCTCCTTGTAACTAGATGATTTTCCGCTTTGAATCAGAAAATTAGGAATAAAATAGGAAACTAGTTGATTCATTCTTAGAGGACCAACAACATGTAAGTAGAAGAGTAGCAAGGATTTCATCAGTACCGTGGCGAACCATCCAAAAATTCTTTCACTCATTGTGCCACATTATACATATGGAATTAAAAAAAAACTTCAGCCCTTGCAACCAAACTATCAGACCCACATCAAAGAAATGATTTTGCTGACTTCATTCTATCCAAAATAGATCATAGATTCAAAAGGTTTTGTGGACTATGAAGCTCATCTTATTTTATCAGGACAAATCAACACCTAGAATTATTGGATATGAGGCTCATCCAACGTTCCCGATGCTTTACAAAATATTATATTCAACATTTTTTAGAGTTTGGTGTGATATAACTGCTGACTTTATTATTGCTCTTTTATTTTTATTCCAACATTCTTTTATTTACTTTTCTTGCACAAACAGATCGCTTTCATTCTGCCTAAAAGGCGCTAATTACATTAAAATTCAAAAACAAATGTGTAATCTCTGCTTTGCAAGGAAAAAAAAATTGTCTAAATTCAAAATATATATACAAGGTGCATCGCTACCTCATATTGTTTTGCCTGATAAACAACAGCTTTACCCAACTTTTAGTGAGGATTGCATAACTTCTTACATGTATGGCGACCCTGTTCTCCTGGTTTAAATCCCTGCGACTAGTGTGTCTGAGGATATTTAAAAGACCGCCTCTATAAGGACAAAACTAACTCTTTTGTTGTTTTTAAAAACAGTATTATTAGATATATCCTGAAATTGCTCAGGAAAGATTAAGTGTCACTGTGGTTCAATCTGTCTTGCATCTGCAGCATTTGATTGAACTTGAAGGATCACATATTGAGCAAATATTGTAAAAATTGATTTAACATTAATATATTTTAACAACGAAAATAATTTCAACGCATAAAGCAATACCAATAAAAACATCAACTATAGGAAAAAATTAAACTAATATATATTGAATGTTTAATTTATTTCCCCACTCTGTTTATATAACAATAGCCTTTTTTTTTCAAATTTTTTTTTTCAATTTCTTCAACATACTCTAAATTGTTTTTCTTCTTTCAGCTTTCAAACAATTGCATTTTAATTATAACCATTCTACATTATCCTGACCCTAATTGCATAGTAAAGAAAACATGGCATTCAGTTTTTGAATCCTATCCCTAACTGTGGTATAGATCTGCAATTATGGAATCGAGGTATCACATCGAAATTAATATCAATAGCGTTTAGCTTTGTTATTGCCTTCATATTTCCATGGTAAGTAGATAACTTTTGGACAGATAAAACCCAATTTTCGGCAGAAGTCTCAAATTCTGGTGATAAAGCAATGTGTCAAAATTCATTAATTTAATGTGTTTTTGAATCATCACGATTAATCATACAGATAGACGGAAAAACTAACAGATATACAAAATTCATATTGATGAATTGTGGCTGAAATTTCATACAGCAGTTTACAAAGTATGTATAAGTAGTATTTATTTTTTATTTATCTAATGCTTTCTGCTGTTGAGTAGTGATACTTATAGATAGATGCTAGTAGGATAAATTAAATTTCATCAAATCATTTTTTCGGTTTTAAAAAACATATATAACTTTGATCCTTATCTAATTCCAAGAGTTAAATTTTTTGATGATTACAATTGTCGGTCATTTATATGTCGCAAAGCGTTTCTGCCGTATAGCATTTCTGCCGTTGAACAACTTTGTCACCAATACTCAAACACCATCAATGATTGTCAAATACAATTCTACCTGATATGCATAAGCAACACCCCCACAAAATGCATTTCGAAAGTCAATCATACGAAGAAGAGAAAAGAAAGAAAAGAACAATGTCTGGGGGAGAGTGTCTTTCTTCTTCTTGACTTACCACGCTAGTATTTGCGAACACTGTTTGACAAGCTGTTGTTTCCTAGCACCCTGGTATTTGTCTTCTCTCGACGGCCCAATGAATAAACTTGAATAGGATTTCGGCGACGCGGAAATTTCCTCTCCTGTCGCCAGGGGGCGTCGCACACCATGTCAATCAGGATATCCCCGGGAAAAGAAAACATTCTTGTTTTTCTTGCGGTATTTGATCGCCTTGAGATGAACAATTCCTCTTTTTCTACCTCCTCTCGAAGCTTTTGTTTTAGCCTAGGTGATTTTAATGAATGGTTTCAATATCAGTCACAGACGATGGATTTTTTTAAATCTTCCGCTCGTTATGGGTCTGGAAAAGTAGGTTGAGGTGGTATCGAAGTGTTTGCCCAAAAAAATACTGAACTGAAGTTGTTCTTGTGAAGAAATAATGCTTTGAAGTGTTGTGGTAATCTAAAATATTATAATATTTGTTTTTGACGTTTGGATATCACAATGTTGATCAAAGCTATTAAGTAACAATATTGAGAAATTAGATTTGTCAATGCAAAAGAGTAGCTTTACCATTTTCGTTAACAGTTGAAATAATTCATTTTTATTGAATTAAGAAATATTTATTTGTATTTTTTAGTCTATTTAATAGTACTGCATACTATTATGAAAATATTATGCTATGTAATAGAATGCATATACTATATAATATCTATATACTGTATTTTTTCAAACACATACTTTTTTCCTGTGGCGCATAAAGAGAGATTATAAATATTATGCATGCATATATGCAAAGAAAGTAAATTATAAATATTTTTTATTTGTATGAACAATTTAGCAAATTATTGCAATTTTATTTTTATGATTCATTAAGCGTTGTATTTAAATTTCTATCAACTATTTTTGCAATATAATTGCCCGAAATACCGTAATTTAATGCAATTGTGATTTAAAAAATATTTCTTTTACTAGTCTTTTGATATTAAGACATTTTTTTTTATTTGTGGTCACTGATTCTTCATAATAATGTTACATTTTGTTCGAATCAATCTGCTTTTAATTAAATTTATTTACAATGGAATAATACAGTGATTAGAAGAAAGAAATACAAATATGTAGGGATTTGCGCTCGATGCGAAAATTTAGCTGTCAGATGAACACAAATTTTTAATACTAACTGGCAAATTTTTTCAAACTCGTATTCTATCAAGGTATTATTTTTTTATGTCATCATTAATTTTTAATTCTTTGCTTGTGGCGAAATTGTAAAATAAATGTGTTATTAGACATCAATGCTAATTGACGACAGAATCCTTATGATTGGTTTCTTATGCCAATGGATAAAAATATCAAATAATTTCAGAGCATGATGCGGAAACTGTCTCTTTAAAACTAGCTTTTATTACAATATAAAGAAGCTTAAGGTTATGAAATATTATCATTTGTGAGCAATGTTTCCTTTTCATTATTTTTGTCTGAAGGCTGTTGCTAGAGCAATTTCTGCTGATTGGACACAAAAAGAGGCTTAGACGCTTTCCAGACCATTACCAAGCAGCGAAAAAAAAAAAGACGCAGTGCAATGAAACATTTTACTCTCTATATGGCTAAGTCCAGACTATGTCTCATGTTGTAAAGGATAAATTCCTTCAAACTTCGCCAATTTCTATCTTATCAACCTGAATTTCTGGAGGATAATGTTACCTTGATTGCGGAAGGTATTTCTTAATGCAATGTATATCCTGTCCAGCTGTCCATAAGCTGTAAATAAACTGGCAACCTAATAGAAATTGAAAGTTCTATTAGAGTAGAGTGACCTTACCATGAATGAATCAAACTCCTAATTTTTTAAAATCATTTTTTCTTGTAATGGTAGTGGTTATTGCCATTCAAATCTTCTTTCTGATTGTCTAGATTCCATTAGAATATATATATCATTAGTACAAATTTTCTTTGTAAATTGAATGTTGGAAATCCGAAAGATATAAAGAGTTGAAGAACATATAATGTTTTAACTTAAATATTGAAATCAATAACAGTGATGAGTAAGTAAAATGAAAGTTAATTTCTTGCACATAAAATAATTTGAAAACGTTTATTTCTTTTATCGATGACAAAGAAATGTATTCGCTACTCCGACTATCTGCATTTTTTTTACATTTACACAGTTATGAAACGTTAGAATTTCATTTATAATTTGAAATAGAAAGGAGAAATGTTGCAGCTAGTCAACATTTCTTCCTGATGGTATTAAAAATTGCTAAAAGAAGAATCTTCTGAACAAAAAGAATGCACTTAAAATTTCTTTTTTACAAGAGGATTCCTCTTCAGAAAATTTTTCTTTACAAGAGGATTCCTCTTCAAAAAAATCTCTTCTACAAGAGGATTCTTTTTTACAAGAAGAATCGTCAACATTCTTATTTACAAGAATAAAGTAAATATATACTCTTCATATGAATTTAATCCTTTAGTGAGCAATTACGGATAATATAGGTCCTTAAATTATCATTATTTATTATAAATTATGTATAATATTCAGCTACACAATTTGGAAACAAATAAAACTGAAATATAATCAGCGTCCCCAATTAATACATATGGGCAAATTTATTATTATAACGACATCTTCAAATTTAAAACTAGATATTACCTTTTAAAAACACCATACTGTTAATTAATTCCAACCATCCATTTCACCAATATGAACTTTGAAATTTTACGAAAAGTAAAGTAACTGCAACTCTCGCTAAAATAAGATGCAATACTTTAGTATACATCATATCCGAAACTAATTTACTAACCAAACAACAATATTTATACACAGATGATAGCCGTTTAGCTTATTGATATTCATAAGCCAACCAACCACATATTATCATAATATTTACAGATAGAAGAATTCTTTACCCAAGGAACGCAGCAATACTTATTACAGGCAATACATTTCTCCGTCAAACGAAACTTCTTTTCGTTTTCCTTCTGCCTCTGCCAACGGTTGGACTTTATTGCCAGAAACATATCTCGAAATAACAGCTATAAACCGACTGTATCTGATAGCCCTCTCTGGACTGTAATTGGCTGTTATTAAAGGACTAGGGAAGAGCCAATAAATGCCATCCATTCCGCAGCCTTAGGAGCCACTAATTATGATTAATGTCGTTTCGCTCCCCAACAGTTTCTACTACTGCAGTGCGTCTGTGGCAGCCGCCACCAACACGCCTTTAAAGCCACCGATGTTCCCTTTGCGAGTAATTTTTGCCACAGATGAGTGGAAGGGGAAATATGGTTTTCTTCTGGTGAATTAAAAGAAAATGGAGCTTAAAGATTATTTTTAAGATCAAAGATTATTTGGATTCTTTTCACAAAAGCTATCAATAAGTGAATTATTTTCAATATGACAATTTTTCATATAAAACTGAAAAAGTACTTCTACTCTTTACAACTGAAAATGATCTCCTCAAGATCTCTTAAAATTGAGCATTTCTTTTTCTAATACCAAATTAAAATCAAAATTTGATTAGTTTTTTTTTTAAGTTTGGATTATGTTACATTAACTTCCCGTTTTAATGCAATACTAGGGTTATTTTAGGACAGAAATCGTAATTTTGAATTGTGAACAAATGACGAGGATGGAATCAATGCTGGCCACCCGTCTCCAAGCTTTCACACCATCCCACAGGAAGGACGTTTGTCCTGGTGAATTCAAAGAGCTTCACACAAACTTACATGACAGTTATTTGGTGGAATTGGATTTGGAACCTGAGACACTCCGGATCTGAGGCCAAGATCTTACTACCAGGCTACCATGACCTAAATAAAAAATATGACTACAAGAATTTTTCGTCGTAGCTTTCTAATTATAATTACTACTCCATAGATTGTATTCATCCTCAATTATCAGTATGATTAGATTTTCGACAATTGTATCAGCCAATCACAGCAATAGGACAAAAAATGCTTTAATTCATTTGAATATGGGGATTTATTTCCTGGAACCATGAATATCAAAGTATTTAATGCTTTCTGGTTCAGTTTAAGATTGATTAAGGATGTAATTAAAGTTCTAGATTGATGGGAAAATGTTTAAAAATATCTTAAAATAAATATATAATATAACATAATTTAAAAAAATTGTACGATGGAAACATCCATCATACAAATTTACATATTAAGCACAATACAAAATCTTCAGTGTCTCTCACTTTTCTAAATTTCTCCACTCATTACCACTTTTATTAAATAGCTAAAATAATATCTGATTATTTAAAAAAAGTTTCAAGAAATCGCACATTCTTTCAACTACAACAAACTGCGGAATGACAAAATCTAACTCGCTATAATAATTTAACATTTATTTTTTTATAGTTATCTTTCTTATTACGGAATAGTAATAAAAAAAAGTTGTTAGACACACAACCAATTTACAGTACAGTTGTTTTGAATACAATTTTTGTTCAATAAATGTTATGATGAAATTTTCATTAATGACAAAGAAGGGTTAATATAAAAATTTATGGAAATAAATTGTTATAATTCAAAGTGTGAATAGAGATTTGAGTCTCTTGTCAGAAACATCGCAGCATTATATGTTTTAGATTTTATATCTATGTTTATATAGATTAAAAGAATTATTCATAATCATAGCAACAAGGAAATGATGCCAAAAAAAGATAATTAATATCGTCACAATTGCCTTATATAAGGAGTAAAAAACATTACAGTAAAATGATTATATTTTTGAAACTTTAATAAAATTTAATTGTAAGTAACTTAAACTGATATCACGGAAAATGTTGAATTTTAAATTCCACTGTGATGTTTATTTTGTTTCGTTTTCTGAAATATTATAATTTTAAAGTTACTGAGAGAAAATTTACACAATTTGAATAATTTGTAATGAAGAGTGAATTTAAAATATTGAAAAAGACATTTTTAATGGGATCCTAGTAATCTAATGCATAAAAATAAATTTTTCTTTGTTCGTATTTTATGCAGTACTGTTCATCCTATTGTGACAAAACTTTGTCAACTTATTGTTTGTACTTGCGAGGAAATTATAGGCATAGTACAATCATTATATCTAATACATAAAAAATGTTCGTATTTCAGGCACTGCCGTACTTTTCATCCGATAGTGACAGATCTTTGTCAACTTATTGCATATGCAACAATAACATTTATTACTCATGTTTCTTACGTGATCAGTTGTATGTTGGATCCTCCCGAGTTGTAGAGCCAAGAAATTAATTTCCTTCTGCTTAAGAAGGAAAAAAAATATTATTTACTCTAAAGCATACTTGAATAATAAAGATAAAAAATAGAGTAAATATTATTTATATTTCTTCTTTATACATCATTCGATTTCAGTTAACGTATTCATTATCGCCAAGGAAATAAATATAAATCTTTCTATCATTTCTAATCAAACAAAATAGTTTTATCAAAACTGTCTTAAAAATGATACATCTCAAATAATGTCTTCTGTGACAGTAACGCGCCGGATACCAGATAGTAGAAATTAACAAATTTGATAGCCTCTGCATCCAACGGTGTCGTATAGAATGTTTTGAAGATTTTAGCATCAAATATGTAGCAGTTTATGCTAGCTTATTACTATTAACTTATTAATATCTGTAGAATTCACTGACACGACTCAAAATTAGTGCAGTAATTTCTCATCCAGAAATATTATTTTGCATCGAAGTTGACAAGTTTGGGATAGTAATCTGCAGTACTGGTTAAGAGGGTTGATCAGGAGAAGACGATTCATCACATAATTTTAATTAGTTTCTATAAACCTCTTTCCTAAAATCCTTTTCCAAGCCTTGTTTTGGTACTTCAACCATTTGTCTGAAAGCTGATCATCAATTTTCTCTGAAACCAATAATTAATCTTAGTTCATTTAAAAGGTATTCCATAAGTCAAAGGTATGTCTAGATGCTTTATAATATTGATGAGGTTGTTGGTAATAATTATGAAATACCTGCGGTGATACGTCTGATGTAATGATACTATTATACAATGCTGATTGTACAGAAACGAGGTATGCTGAAAAATGTATTAAATATTTAAGTCAGAATTTTAATTAGTTAAAAATTAATCAAAATATTAGCGATTTTCCTTAATTTTATTTTTTACATTTCGAAGCATTTACCCCATTCAATTAATTTTATCCTCACTTTAAAATAAAAAATAATCATGAGTGTTAGGTTTATTCCTATCAATACTTTTTAAAAAGTGAATAATTATTTCAAAATTTGCTTAGGCTTTATAAATTTTTACTTCTATTTCAATAAATATTTTGAATAAAAACAAATGTATAATAATTATATAATAATGATTGATGAATGAATAATTATTTATAATAATTGAAGAATGAATAATCATTAAATAAAATTATTTAATTATTTAAAACTGAAAAGCAAATATACTTTTTTTATTTTTAAGTAATACTGAAGCATTTTCAGAGTATTCGTTGCATGATTGTACTTATAGACTAGAAATTCTTTCAACAAACTAAACGATATAAAAAACGTTATTCGTAGTATGAAATTATCTTTACCATACGAAAAGAAAAGATAGAAATATCTGACTCAAAGATATTTCTTGAATCTCACCTAATTTTTTTTCCTTCATGTAAATGGAATATCCAATGAGAAAATAATATCATTGTCAAAAAAATTGTCAAACTCCACATTTTTTAGCATCTGAATCTTCCCGATCTCTACGTGTCCAAAAAACAAACTTTTTTACTTCATATGAATTTATCTACAAATGCAGTAAGACAGTACTCAGTGTACTTGCACAAGAAATATGTAATTTCGTAAATGATAATCACATTAAATTAGCAGTAATCTCACAAATTTTAAATTGAAGGCTCTCTCTTTCCGAATTTAAATGGACAAAATAATTAGGAAATGCAAAAAGTTAGAGAAATGAAATTTAGTACTCCTATTTAGCATCTATAACGTAGATTAGTCTCAACTTTGGAACCAAACTCACCAAACAGCTGATCATTCGTTGATTAAAATGCAAGTTTGCACGGGAAGGAGTTTTGAACTCTAATAAAATGATTAATAAAAAACTCTGTTGTTATTGTGTTGTGACTTATGGCACTTTATAAGCCCTCTCCGTGATCTGTCAACGCTTTAAGTCCATTGAGCATCTTTAGTATTTTCAGTAGTTCCAACTACAGCCAAGAGTACAACATGGCTAATTCCTGTGTTACATTCTCTTGCACATCCCCTTTTTACAGATAATATAAAGTGCACGTTAGAAAAATATCTATGCCTGAACCAGGACTCGAATCCGGGATACCCAGATCACGAGGAAGACTCGCTATAAAAAAATCTGAAAAATAAATAAATGAAATTCAACAATGAACAAATTCACTTTTTTCACTCTTCCCCACATTGAATTAAATGATATTCTTCATAAAGTTCCTTTGCCCCAGCTTTTTATCTTTTGAAAAATGATCGGCTTTTACTTTTTGCTTTAATTCTTAAATAACTCTTAGATCGTGTTTTATCATGTTATTACTTTGTGGATTTTACAGGTTGACAAGTCCAGGAAAATGATACAACGTAGAAAAAGAAGTTTTTAAACTTTAAGATTAAATTTCACTATATGTTTGACGCAGTTTAATCAAAGATGGTTCTAAAGATTGCGACAACAAAGTCCATCAATCAATCAATCAACCTTTTTATTTGGGTATACATTAAATATCTAAATACAGCTTCATTAGCCGTCGTAATTGCAGGCCACAATGACCAATTGAAAGATTGCCATTTTTGAGGCAGAGAGTTTACATGTTGCTTCAAAAAGTAAGATGCTTTAAAAAAATCTCCGGTATATAGAAAAATTTTTTATATTAAATATGAGGTATCTTTACAATATCAAGTTGTAACTAATGTGATATTATATCGCTGTTATCATTGTAACCATGTCATTTTATATTGATAAAAATTACTCTCCGATTCAATGATCTTTGATACTTGTAAAGAGCATCTGAATAATTAAATTAGCCTAACTTACCATGTAAGTTGTATCCCGATTGTTATTTTTAGTCTTAAAATAATCTACAGTTTTAAAAGGAAAATTTCATCACTTCTGTGTTTTAAAATAGTTACCCAAAAAACTGTAAAAAGTCCATACGACTTTCATTTCACTGAAATTTTGAAATACAACAGATGTTTTCTTACTTGTTCCCAAATGAATTCAAATCAAATTTTGCATCGAAGCATTCAAAAAAACTTATTCACTATAGCACTAAAGTACAAAAAGAAAATAAATATATATACAGAATATTTTAACTATTCTTCATGTCATTCTTGTTGAATGCCCGAATTGTATGAATGCTTAACGATCGCATCCATTATACAGTGCATTGCCACTCTGGTCTAGAAATGTCATGTATATTTTATTATTGTGTGATCTAAATTCACAAACATGATTAAATAAATTTGTTTATGAAAATAGTTTTGGGTTTTGGGAAAATTAAATTCACAATATGTTGGAATCGGTGAAAAGATATCATGACAATCAAACTGAAACACGTAACATTATTTGTCTAAGGTGATAAAAAAATTCTTTTTTGCAGTGATAATTTTCAGAATTATTTGTTGCTAATATCAGAATGATTAAATTCTAAAACGAAAAGAATTAACTATCTGTTTTCATAGACACTAAACGTTTTGATCACATTTTATTTGTAACATCCGTACGAGAATGCACAAGAAATGGAAGTACTGGATGAATTCGATTTTGTCCAATATATCTATTAATTACCGGCCTTTCAGTGGTTCTGGCATATATTTTTGTTGGTAACTTATTCATACGCGAAGCAGTAAATCTTTCCTTTATAATTTTGAAGATATTTATTCATATTCTAATTAACAGTGCTCACGTTTAGGTTTAGAAATTCTACCATTCATTTATTATCCTCCTGAACTTTACAAACTTTCTACATACGGCATGTTAATTGAATCATCTGAGGTATTTCGAAGAACCATCAGTAATTTCCGGCACCCCGCTTCCTGATTTGTGAATCTTTTATTTTTCCCATTTTCACATCTGCTTTTCATATCTGCTTCCTGACTTTACTTGGTCGTTCAATTCTTCTCGAATTTCCGCTGTCAGGTTCAATTTTTCTCGACTCATTTCCTCGCCTTATACTCACTCAGTTTATTCCTTTGGTGCCAGATTATTCTGCTGTTTCCCGTTTCGAAACGACTGCCATGCATTCTTAATTTTCGGATCTTTTTAAGAAATGGGATTCTTCTCAAAACGTTTCTATACTTTCATTAGAAGTGAAAGAAAGAGTATTACCATTGATGCTATTGTTAATTAATATATAAAGAAAAGAAAGGAACATGACATTTCGATTAGAGAACCTAACACTGTTCCATGAACGAGTATATGCTTTTAGCATTGACGAAATTATACAATTATTGATAATGGAAATCTTTTAACAAAATCAATAGGTTGGTTGATTGGTGGGTTAAGGTTTTTTTGGCGCAAGAACCATACTTGATCATGCTGCACCAAGTAAATGGTAAAATTATAGACCAAACTATAAGACCACGTATGATAAAATATAAAAGAAAAAGTTATTAGTATACAAATTACAAAATCCGAAATAATAATATTATGTACAAGGTTAAAAGTTAAATGAAACAAAGATGCTAAAAATGCATTACCATGCTGCAACGTAAAAGTCAAATATGAACAAAAGTTTAAAGTATTAAATACAAGTGTGAATGTCAATGAATTTTAAAATTTTAAAATATTTGGGTGTAATTTTTCACTCAGCAGGTCTTGTAATATTAACGACGATGAATAAAAAAATGTAAACGAGATGAATTAAAAGATGGACATTCGATTAAAATATGTTTAATGGTAAAATCCCCAAGATATGTGGGTCACTTCATAGTCAAAGTTAAAAACCACCACAAAACCTTCCCGCTGACTCTTTAATATAGATGTTATCTCTTCTCAACACGAACAAAATTGGGGAGTTCCGGTAAGGCTGTAAAGCCTACAAGTGCTTAAATTTTTATTTCATATTATAATCGGCGACATACAGTAAATATATAATATGTATTTTGGACGATTTTTTTCTAAGGTTGAAAACAAAATATGGCATAAACGATTGTTTACACGAGATAAGGTGCCGAATCTCATTTATTATATTATATATATATATATATACTCACACAAATAGGGTAAAGAATCCTTAAAAAATTTGAAAATTCATGAAAAAAAAAAACTGAAAAAGCAATTAAAATGAAAAACGATTCGTACGCTTAGAAGTGATTGGTCACGGGACATTTTTAGGGTAAGGGAAAGAAAAACTAAACTTACTTACTTTTTTAAGGTAAATAAAATCAGTGTCGCTGATGCGGCGACTTAGTTGGAAATATGTAAATGAAAAGACGGTTATAAATATTTAAACTCTTGATTTAGAACTAGTTCTCAATTTCATGATATGTAAGGGCTGAGTGGAAAAGATGAAGCTTTATTGGTGAAGATGTTTTACATGAACCAGAATTCGGTGACTTTTGCTCTGTTTAAATTCTGACTTCAGAAAAATGCGAAGTCTCGAAAAGTTCCTTTAATAGTAATAGGTCTCATAAGCCTTATACAGGGATTTGAGGAAACTGGATTACTAGGAGATTGTGTAAGACCTGAAGCAAAAGTCTAATACAGACACGTTCGGAACACGTTGCAATAATAATATTAACGTCTGAATCCGCGGCAGGGACTAGAAGTAAACGGGAAGCTGGCAGAAGTTCAGGTTCCATGGCTTGTTCAGTCTTCGGATCTGACACCAGCAGACTAGCAGCCTGCGGTTAAATATAAAATCCTGGGTGCATTGATCCTGTCTATCCAATCTGTTGTAATCGGAATATGCAATAAGCTGAGAACTCCCACATGTACACAGCTGGGCATGCTGCCCACTCCCGTTACTGGATTTGTAAAATGCCTGCAATAAGTTATCACAGTGTTGATGGATATTTGAAGCACATATTGCTGTAGAAATTATTTGGTAACATTATTTTTATTATCTGCGTGTCTTTTCTTTCACTTATGTACAAAACGCCAACTATTAGCTTTTTTTTAAAAAAAAATCTTATCTTAAAAAAATCTCCTGAATCACCAATGCTAAATCCGCAAATATATATATTTTATTTTGCTTAACTTTACAGGTTTTATAAATTTTTAAAGTTTTTACGGACTATTTACCCACCCTTTTTATGTATATATAAAAAGAAAATAAATTATTATTGGATTTAGTATAGAGAACTGTCACTGTTCCGTTTGCTACTGAGTGCTTTTAACATTGACAGAAATACACTGATGGAAAAAAAATCCCAACACCAAGAAAAAATTACTGTACAGTAGTGAAATTTTAGGAATACATTTGTCTAGGTAACATATTTAATTGATTAAAGTTTCAAGATCACATGTAGATCCATTTCAAATGTGAAATGTTGGTACATTAGTAACTGGTGTAACCGCCAGAATTTTGAATGCAAGCATGCAAACGTGCATGCATTGTGTCGTACAGGTGTCGGATATCAGTTTATGGGATGGAGTTCCATGCCTGATGCACTTGGGCTGTCAAGGCAGGAACGGTTAATGCTGGTTGTGGATGACGCTGGAGTTGTCGTTCAATGATGTCCCATACGTGCTCGATTGGAGAAAGATCTGATGATTTAGCAGGCCAAGGCAACATGTCGACACTCTGTAGAGCATGTTGGGTTACAACAGCGGTATGAGAGCGAGCGTTATCCTGTTGGAAGACACCCCCTTGAATGCTGTTCATGAATGACAGCACAACAGGTTGTATCACTAGACTGACGTACAAATTTGTAGTCAGGGTGCGTGGGATAACCACGAGAGTGCTCCTGCTGTCATACGAAATTGCTCCCCAAACCATAACTCCAGGAGTAGGCCCTGTGTGTCTAGGCCGCAGACAGGTCACTAGCAAGCGTTCATCTGGCCTCCTTCTAACCAACAAACGGCTATTACTGCGATCAAGGCAGAACCGGCTTTCATCAGAAAACACAACAGATCTCCACTCCGTCCTCCAATGAGCTCTAGTTTGACACCACTCACGTCGCAAATCGGCAGTGGTTTGGAGTCAGTGGAATGCACTGTACAGGGCATCTGGCTCGGAGCTGTCCTTGAAGTAACCAATTTGTAACAGTTCGTTGTGTCACTGTGGTGCCAACTGCAGCTCGAATTTCAGCTGCAGACGCAGTACGATTAGCCACAGCCATACGCCGAATACGACGTTCTTCCCTCTCAGTAGTACCACGTGGCCGCCCGGAACCTGGTCTTCTTGAGGCAGTACCTTCCCTTGACCCCTGCCGCCAATACTCATGCACAGTGGATACATTCCTGCCAAGTCTTTCAGTAATATCGCGGAAAGAAAACCCACCTTCTCGTAACCCTACAACACGACCTCGTTTAAACTCAGTGAGCTGTTGATAATGGCTTCTTCGTCTTCTCAGAGACATCCTTGACTAACATTAACCCACTATGTCAAATCACAACTGTAAATAACGATCACAAACCTTACAGCGCTTATTTAAAGCAAACCTCATTTGCATGTTCATAGTGTCGCTACTAGCGCCACACTTACGCGCGTAGCTCGAAATTTGATATCGACGTCATCTTTCAGGTGTATAAACACGCCTACCAAATTTCGTTTATCTAGCACCGCTCCTTCCTAGTGTTGGGATTTTTTTCCATCAATGAATATAAAGTTTTATTGGTAGTGGAATAATTTTAACAAAACCAAATCGATTGGGAAAAAAGTACCTAAAACACATACTCAATTTTTTTAATACTATCAACTACATACCTAGGATTATTCAATTTCATTTATGGTGTGAATAATTCATTTCCTTATGGCCAGTATAATAAATTCCAATTATTGAAGGGTTATTCAATAACTGGGATAATTTTATTTAATAGTTATTCAATAACTAACAATTTTAGAATTAAAAATTGGTGAAATTCATGCATTGTTTGGGCCATGATTTTTCTTTTGCATGTGGGATATACAATGCAGTCGAGATTTCTACATCTTCCCTGGGAATGAAGTGAGGTAGGGTCCAGATGAACACTAAATATATATCTAATAACCGTACATTTAATATAAAACAAAAATTGTTGAAATTGATCAGTAATCGTCACAACTGGTTCTTTGGTTTTTCCCCCCTAATTATTTAAAATGTAGTTATTATTTCTGTAACCATGTACCATCCATTAACATTCTATTTCACAACCTAACATTTGAAAATGATATAACATATTTAAGGAATAGGTTGATTTTTAAAAAAATGGGTGGATAAAAATTGTGAATCAATTATCTCAAATCGAGAGTAAGGACATTTTACTTTCCCTTAAGAGATTTCATTTGCAGATCAAACTTCATCTCTTGACAGAATAACAGTTTTTGACTTTTCACTAGAGTAGACGAAAGTTTAGCAATTAGTCGAGGCCTCTGATATTGGAGAAATGGATAAGTAACTAGGACTCAGTAATAAAAAAATGTGAATGAAACTCCTGAACATACCAGTATGTAGATGTGGGCGTTATCTTGGTGTAAGCTCCAGATCAAGCGAAAACAGTTCTGATGATTTTTGGAGATTCTGAAGAGAAAAGAAGAGGAGAAGAAATAAAAGAACACCACTTTTTCCATACCAGAAATATAATGATTCTTTTTTCCCTGCCAGTATAATAAATTTCAACTTTTACTTTTACCTTCACTTATTTACATTTTCCAATAAATACATTGATGAAATATATTAATAAATTTTGTTTTCAGTTCTTATCCAGTCCTCAATAATAATACAAATGAGTTCTTCTGGAAACAGGAAGTCAATTTGCAAAACACGGAAGATATAGATTTCTTATTTTCCATAAAGTCTATTACATAATTCGCAGTCAATTTATGATCTTTCCGAAATATTAATATTTCTAAACGGGGAAAACAATGTGCCTTCCTAATACACTTCGTCTAAACCATACCTTCATTTAAAAGTCTTTTCTTGGAACATAACTTCTCTCTCTCATTTTCTTCTAGCATTGAAAACGTATGCAAATTGAATACGAAAGTTCATTCCAGAAGTCAATCTTTCCTAACTAAACACTTCTGGAAAAAGGGCGGGGAAAAAATTCGAATGCATAACCAAATGACGTGCAACTCTTTGTTGCCACTCTCTGCCTGTAAATATTCAAATAATATACCGTCAGACTTCTTCGTTTCCATTTCCTGAAATAAACAACAGGGAATCCATTATGCGTGGAAGGCGCCGCAACTCAAGAAGACCACGACCCATTAATTTCAATATTCCGCCCAAACCATTCCGATCCTCAAGGGAATCGTATGTAAATAAGGTTCTAAATCTTCACATCCGAAGTGTCTGGGATCTCCCGAGGCCAAAGAAAAGAACAAATGATATTTATCACAATTAGTTACTCTTTCTCCCATCGGTAACCAAGATGGCAGCCATTAGGTTCCAAAGTCTGACGAATGATGCCAATTACTTCATACTGGAAACAAAGTGATGTGTTGGCTTTCGTTCGGGTACCATGTCATTACTAGAAATAATGTTATCACACAAGATAATTTATGGTATAAAATGTAAGGTTTGTGGTAGATATGACGCAATTTAAGCGTCAGTTTAGTAAAAAGTGAAATATCTTTTTTTTCCTAATAAGCAGTTTATGTTGTTGAAAGGGGATAATATACTTCTCATATTTTATCGGGTAAAAATATAAAAACACCAGGTAAAAATAAATGATCTTGGGTTAAAGAAAAATTTAGTGTAACCTTTTTATAAATTCGATATCTCACATACTTTGCAGCATATTAAAAGATTCTGTAATACGAGGAGAAGGTAATATATTTTAATGTATAATGAATCAATTATATGTTCATTCAACTCCTGAGAGTATTAATAAAAAATATTTCGGTAGTATCAGAAAACAAATAAATGCTGACAAAATGCAACATTCACAAATGCGAAACAAACTTTTCATGTAAAATGGATACAATTTATAAACTGAGCCAATATTATTGAGCTATGTAAATACTATTTAGGCGAAAAAGCGTGCTATTAAAATTAAACGACTAAGGAAATATACAGACAAAGTACTTATAAATAAGATTAAGCGTCACTAATTAATAATATTGAGACGTTTAAATAACATATTGACTTCTTTGAATGTCAAAGTTGCCCTATATCAATTATTCAACCCAGAAATCGCATATTTATATTAATTGTTCAAATGTAAACGATTAAAGTCATGACTATGTCAAAGTTATTACTGAACGTTAAATAAAAGTTATGACTTTTCTTTCATAGCCAATCTGACCACATTTGTTAATCGGCATTTTGCAAAAGTTTACATATTCGGATTATTTATAGCTTGTGTAGACGGATATAGTTTTGAGATAATTTTAATTTTGTATTTGAATAACACGGAATGGAATAAGGAAAATGAATTTAAATTGAGCAATTAAGGAGTCGACTTGCTTAATAGAATCCATCAAAGTATTCAGGATTATTATGTCAAATTTGGGTAAGTAACAATGTGACCTGAAAAGAACCCGAATGAACACGAAAATTCTTTTGAATAATTTTTGTTTATATATAATATTTATTTATTAACTTCACATATAATTATAGAGCTTTTTTTATTCATTTTTATTCATATTTTGGCTTTCTTTTTTACAAAGAGGAGCATCTTTTTTGCATATTAAAATATTTCTCTTTAGCATGAAGATTTTTTTAGCAACGTTTTGCTCCTCCACACCCAAAATGAAGGAAACTGGATAATCGAGAATTAAATATTTTATATAAATAAAATATAGCCAAACTTTCATTATAAAAAGACCCCAAATGCTTTATGTACATCCACAAATTTTAAACTGAATCGTGAATCTATTTTGGTGTTTAAATGTTATTTTCCTTTTAAACATTTTGAATTTCTGTTCATGATACAAATCAAATAGATTCGGCAAATTCTAGTATTACCGATTTTTTTGTTCTGATTTCAGAACAGAGCTCGAAATATTTTGTTGCCTAGGCGATTTTCTAGCATTTTGCAATAAGAACTACTGCCACTACTAATTGATTGATTTTTTTTTTGTTTAGAAATTTATATTTATGTATAGAAACTAAATTTTTTTGTTAATAATTTTTTTAGAATTTTTTTCGGAGTGTTCGCTTTATTTCTTAATATCATTAAATTCTAATCAATTTATGCCAACAGATTACTAAATTTATCTTGTCTTTCGTTTGAAAAATATAGAGATAAATTCTGAGCATCCATTTATCAGCTATTTTTATACACAATATTATTGCATATAAAGAGTGAAAAATTAGTGCATTCCAGAATAAAGCGTGAATATTTTGTTATCTAAAAACCTTCTGAGAAGGAAATTTGCACAGAATGTAACAACTATCAATTGCATAAGCAGCGTATTGAGATGTTTCCTATCCTAAAGAATTTATTAGGATTTTTAATAAATTGACATCAAATACATCTACTATCCATGTCTAATTTCATATTTCGTATCATAGGCCCTTTAGTGTAACAACAATATTTCCTAATTATTGTCTAATTCTCTAAAAATCTCCTACAAGATGTATAAATTGCGTTATTCGTCAGATTTTAGAGTATACCAATCTATTTTGGTTACCCAAAAGACATAGAGTTACTAAACATCTGATAAACTTCGTTTTCTCTTTCATCTTGCGATATTCGATTAAAGATGCAGAAGAATGCATTATGCTTAGTATTTTATTTACATACCGCTCCCTCAAAGTTTCATCTGATTGAAGAAGAATATTGAATTTTTTTTTCTTTTCACTTTCAAGCACAATGGATACATTACTGTTTATATTAGTAAATGGAAAAGAGGTGTAGAGTTTAAACTGATTTATTCTTCGAATATTCATAGGATTAAAAGGACAACAATCAGTTTCGAGGTATTAAGTTAAGCATTCCGTTTTCAGCCTTTCTTAAAAATATTTGTTCGAAAATGAGTGATACTTTTTATCTAAAAAGACTTTGAATTACGTTAGTATAAGTTTCAAGAAATTGCATACAATTGTCCATGAAAGAAATGATTTTTTCGTTTGATGAAATTATAATGAAATCGGCAGACTTTATGTAAAGGAACGATTTGTCTAGAATTTTCACGTTTTCATATTGAATACTAATACTCTTGGAGTGGATCAAATATGTGACTAGAATCATAAAATAGAGAGGGCAATTTGGAAATGTTAGAATGGAATTAAAATCCTTATATATATAATCATATTTCTTAATTTAATCTTAAATCCTAATTAATTTCTAAATTTTTATCTTAATTTAGCCCTTAAGATAGCATTTTAAAATGAAGTTATTATTTCTTGATCCGATTCCTACTTTTTTATTTAAGGTATCCGACTACGTTAAAAACACTTTTATTCGACCACATTTGCAATTTTTTAAAAAAGTGCTATTTCTTGTAATTCAGGCTTTTTTCTTTTCAAAACACTTTATTTTTTCTTAGAAAAGGAAGGTCTAACCTATTATCCAGAGGAATTTTAAGCAAAATATTTTTTTTTCATTTAACATTTTTCTTTAACATAAATTTTAATTTTCATAAAAATTATCCACCATTAACATGATATCCCCCAAAAATAGAGGTATTTACGTAAAAATTTCAGCTTGTGTTTTAAATAATATGGGCAATGAAATGAACCAAATGTTTTATTGTTGGCTGAATACTTTTTCATTAATAGGTGTTTTTAGAAAAATTAAGATGCGAATTTATGGAAAAAATGCATTTATACGTATATTTTTACCCGTAACTTTTTTGCATCTCAAAACATTTCTTAGATTTTGGTTCATTTCATTCATCATTATATTCTATAACTTGTGAACAAAGAAAAATAGGATTGTTGTATTAAAATTTTGTGTAGAATGTTAACTGTTTTGGTTAAATTTCATTAAAATTTACGACAAATTTTCCTATTTCACAAAATATATTATATTTTCAAATAATGTTTTTGTATTTTTAGTGTTTATAATTGATAATACATCCAAAAACTAAAAATAGTTATTAAAAACTCAAATTTTTTCTGTCGAACATAGTCGATTACCTTAATTACTTTTAAGAGGCGTTCTGCAGGTGACCTGACTTAGCGCGTCTTCCCTTTGATCTCGGCGTCCCGGGTAGAGTTCTGGTTCAGGCAGAGTTGTTCTGTGAGATGTGTGAATGTGCCTTGTCAAAAGGGATTGTGCAAACGAATGTGTGTGTGTGGGGGGGAGGGGTAGCTTCATTTGAGATAGAATTCTGTCTTCTGTCTTCTAGTGCTCAAGGGTCTTTACCCTAGGAAGGTTCTGCACCCCTTTCCGTGGAAACACAGACACGATATTATCATCAGCAACAGGCGCTGTATAAAACTGCAAACTTAAGCACTTTCCAACGCTCCAAGTAAAGGAAAAAAACGTCCTTAATGTTTTGCACCTTCTTTTATAGATATTTAAATTTACCTGTCCCAAATTTGCACGTGTTAAAGAAATCCGAATTAAAATTTCACTTCAAAATCAGTGAAGGAAATATTTTGCTCTCTATTGCTACTGTGCCACTGTGTAGACTGACGTATGGCTTAACTCCCTGACTACCCAATTTGTGGACCAAAATCGACTCAAAAATTGCATTTCTTTTGCATATTTTAAGACTATATATTTTCGAGATTTGAAAAATGCATTGTTTCTTTCTAAAAAATATTTTTATGTATATTTTTATCATCAGAAACTAAGTTGCAGAAAAAACATTTTCAGATGTTATTACCAAAAAAAAAATTTTTTTTTAAATAAACTTCAGTTGAAATACAGTTAATTTCTATTTATTACATAATATAGAAAAAAATTGTATGAAATTTAAGGAGGATAAATATTCTTCATATAAATTTTGCACCATTGCTCTAACGCTTTGCAAGTTTATTGAATCATGACTAGAGTCATGTCTTATTTGAGCAATTCGAAAAATCTATATCACTATCACTATTAAAAGCGCAATGGTCCCGATTTCAAACCTCAAGAATGCAAAAATCGAATTTACTTGAAAAAATATGATATCAAATTCTACTTAATTTATGGCATTTATTATCATTTCTAAACAAAAGTTGTTTTTAAAACATAACTTGCTTCGAGGATAATATTTGGAGGAAGCATTTTGTTTTGAAAATATAGATAATCTCAACAAATTTTAAGACATTAAAACAAAAATAAAGTCAAAAGTCTCCGGTATTTTCCTTTGCATCGTAGGATTTATCACTGTATACTGATAAATCTTACAATGCAAGGAGGTGTAACTGGCTAAAATATTTCATATAAAAGATTT
The DNA here is from genome assembly GCA_026543055.1 of Argiope trifasciata. Taxonomy (NCBI): domain Eukaryota; kingdom Metazoa; phylum Arthropoda; class Arachnida; order Araneae; family Araneidae; genus Argiope; species Argiope trifasciata. The sequence continues at coordinate 5,015,609 of JAPMOQ010016150.1, read as the reverse complement.
GAAAGACCTTATGAATTTTTTGATTGACGGATGTTAATGATGCATGTCTTTGAGTAAAGTTGCTTCAGCTTCAAGAATGCATTTGCAAGTAAAAAAACTCATTAAAAAAATAAGAGAAATTACTGATGTCATTTAGTACACTTTTATGAAGAAAAAAATGATGATTGGAATTAATAATATTTTTAACTCGTGAATTTAAAATTATTGTAATCAATAAGATTGTTTCAGTCATCAATAAGATTGTTGCACATGAAGTAAAATAAAGTTCCATAATTAACTCTGATAAGCAATTTTCAAATAATTTTGAAATTCGAATAATTTTAGAAATTTGAAAATTGCTTATCAGAATTAAATGTAAAGAAATACGCTATAATATCCCATTTTATTCTCGATCACTTTTATTTGTATTCAAAATAAAATATTATTATAATTATCATTATCATTACTGGCCTTCTAGGTATTATTTATAAAGAATAATTACCATCATATTTTCCTTATCTGATGGTCCATTTTATTTTTGGAATTTCCTGCGTTTTTTTTCCAAATAAGCATTTATACATGATATTTTGAAATGCTACTAAAATATCGCTTTTGATTCTTGGAAGTCGAAATTATTTTCCTGTTATTAAGAAATAATCCGGAATTTATACGAGTCATAACGGATTATTTTTTTATTCTGAATTGAAAATAGATTGAAAACCCTTTCTATAATGCTTTCTATATAATGAAGTCCCGGAATTTCTATTTTTGAAGAAGTATTTTAATCTTCAATCTGATTCTAAAAATCATTAGACAAATATGAAAAAGTCATTAAAATATTTACTAAATTTAGCCTCCGGTAAACCGTATCTGTACACTACATCTTCCGCCATTTCAGTGCACCAACTCTAGTCTATCACAAAATTTAAACCGTTTTTTTCCTTTGATTTTCCTTTACAAACGAGCAACATTGTGCGGCGCAATTTTTTAGAATTTGTTATGTGTTGTTTATCATTTTAATTAGGTGCAAAAACTTTTAGATTAACACGTAATTACATTTTTAATCACTTAATAATAATGATGTAATTTATTAGTTGATGTTAATTGGTTTATTATAATGTGGAAAAGAAATAATTGTTTTGGATTACTTTTTTTATTCGAATTTTCAGAATAAACTTGGAACAAATCTATTTATCTTAGCTGAGAGAATAATTTCGTTAATGCTGTTGCTGAAATATAGTTTAAATAGAGGGCATATAAAGCTACATATTGCAATCGTTGGTCAATTAAAACACAATTGATTAATTTCTATCTTTATGTATATGATGTGACGTCTCCTGACGTGACCTGATGTGATGTGATATGTTGTGACGTCATGTTGCATATGACGTAATGTGATATATAAAATGACGATATAACATTTTCTTTTCTCTTTCTTCTTCCTTATTTAGAAATGATTAAATAATTAGTCGTTTTTAAAAATCTAATTTTTTTAAGTCCATCACCATAACTTATATAAATTGAAACAAGAGAAAAAGCAGATATATAGGATTTTAAGGACATGTTTGTAAAAGAACTTTTAGGATACAGCTCTTCAAATCGGAGTTTTCATTAAATTAAGCTGATCGAGTATTTGTTTTAGCTGTACGCGCTTCTCAAGATTTAGTTATTTCACATGGTACAATTAAAGTTACAGAGGTTAGACTCTAAAAAGCCAGATTCTCCCGAAATTCAGATGTTAAAATAAAGTTTATTATAAAATGTATAGATGCCAATACTTTTTTAAAAAATACCTCATTTATGCTCAAGCGTGCGATACTTTGTAAATTTATTATTGTTGAAATAAAATAAGATATGCACATGCTACATTTTTTCAATGAATATATATTTTTCTCGCATATTTATCATTTCACCATAGTCCCAATTCATCCAAAACTATTATAACAACGCATATGTATATTTTTATACCACGCAAAGTTTCGATTATACGTCATTTACAACATTGTCTATGAAAGGAATCTCCAGAGAGAAAATATCAAGTATACGAATACTGATATCTTTGAAATTATTAAAAAGAAACTGGGGATTTAATAAAATACTCTGGGACTAAGTTAAGCTATGATAAAGAAGAATTTAAATCTAAAGAAATTATTCCTCTTGCCTTTAAAAACGGAATGATTCCAATTTAAATTTAAAAACTTACTTCATTCTCCAGAACATAAGAGAAAAATATAAATTCGATTCATAATAATCTATTCAAAGACGATATATGCATGTAGAAGGAAGGTCGAAAATGCCTTTTGATTATGCATCTATCTGCATGTACATAAAATGTGTAAAATATGTAATGCATAATTCGTACTGAAAATGTTCTATAAATATGTACTTTCACACTATTTGCTGATTAATTTTAAAATTTTACTACTATAATTTTAGGCAGTTTATTACCATGCACTATCTAAAAATTCTGTACAATCATTGTTTTTAAATATATTTGTAATAACGAGGTTACGTTTATAATTACCTATTTTTTAATTTTAGATTTATTATCTCTCTGTTTATGTATATCGCTTTATATTAGTACCGTAACATATGTATAAATATAGCTTCAATGTATATACATTGTATATATGAATATAATTAGTGAAAACAAGAATTAGAGTAATTTTAATTGAATTTGAACAAATGATTGATATTCTGTTGATAAGGCGATAGTCTCGAAAATGTTCATTGTGTTCTTGTCGAAGTGGCAGGAAATATTAATTACTTTATTGAATATTTAAAGATTATTCATATTAAGCGAATAATTATCTCATAAAAATGAATGTTTTAATATCAGTTTTAGGTATTCCTCATCTCTAAAAATTTAAGCTTCGACAACTCTATACATGGAAAAATTCATTACATTTTATAGTTAATATTTAATAATTCAATGAGGATTAGTTAGAATCGTAATAAAGTGTCGCTTTTTTCCAAGGGTGGCTATATTTTGAGACAATTAGTTGTCATCGTGAAACAGAAATCTAAAACAATTTACATTTTAAGTAAGAAGATAAGAAATAGTTTCTAAAATAGCAATAAGATATGGAAAATATTTAAATTTCTTTTGTATATTTATTTTCCTTAATGTTAATTACTTTTATTTCCTATTTTTAAATATATTTCGGTACTTTTCTATTATACGAGTGCAAGATGTCGCCAATGTGAGTCAAACGCCAGTTAAGTCGCTAAGCGAAGTGAATGACAAAGTCGCAAGTGCGGGCGCAGCAAAAACGTGATTGAACGTAAAATTTCATGTAATTTTGCATTTTGGCGACGTTTTGGCGATTTCTTTCGTTGCTCCCATATAACGGAAAACTACTCATATTTCTTTTTAATTTTGATTTGAACTCTTTGTAATTTTTGCTTTTTTTATTAACCTGCCGCTCTTGATAACAAATCTTACATTCATTTTTATTTCATTTGAATTCAATGTTAATGCCAAACGATTATTACAAAAAGAATTCTGTACCGTGCAAAATTGCAGACCTATGTTTGTTCTTAAAAGGTTCACCTTATTTATTGAAATTAAATTATATTTTTGAAAGAAAATCTCTCCCTTTAGTTTAAGTCGACAAGAAATTAAATGGTAAGTTAAGATGCATTGTATGTAATTAGTATGTATTAAAGTAAAACAACTTTTTAATATTCTTCAGAAAAGTGTTAACGTGACGAGAAAAATCTTTTAGAGGAAAACTAATCTTTTGATAATAAAATTCTCAATGTGTCCTTCAGAGACTTCATATCGAAATCAGCTGTTTTTATTTTTATAACAGCATTCGATCTACTTTTCCACTAAATGAAAAGTAGAATTTATTGCCACATTTTCCCAAAAACATTGTTTTCTCTCGCCACTCTTGTTCCAAAAAGTATTGAAATTTTTAGCCTTTTGTTTTATATTTTTAGAAATGCGTATCATGTATTTCATTACTCAAAGCATATGGAAAGCTTTTGAAAACTTTCTAGTGTTTTTAATGGCTTAACACAATTTTTTTTTGTTTAGGGAACAATGTTGCTAAAAAAATTTAAATCATCCCTGACTAAGTCTTCCTCATAAATGCATACAATTATTTTTTAACAATTGAGTTAATGATAAAAATAAAGTTTTCTAATTTCTTTTATTATGACATGATAGTTTTATAATTCGTAAATATTAAATATATTTTTTTAACTTTAAAACCTGTATCTTTATGTTTTATATATCTTATTAGATTTATATCAGGGTGGTTATAATTAAAGTTCCATTTTAAATAGATCATAAAAAATCTTGGACAGAATGGTATCAAACTTGCTAATGGTTTAAAAAAAGTCATAGGAATTATTTTCCTACAAAAAAGTTCAAAAACTCAACTCCATAGGGTAGAATAGGGCAGTATGCAATAATGTTAAACAAAATGAAGACATGAAGATATCGGTTTAAAATGTGTTTAATCATTTCTGAAATGTGTTGCAAAGCATCTTTAATGTGGCATTCATCATTTTCTGCATTCTCATAAGTAACTCTTAGTATAACATGAATGTTAGGCACATATCGTAATTTAACATCTTTCAATTCCGCTGAATTGCTTAGATTAACATTATAGAAAATGCTTTTGAGATAACGCACATTAAACATGCTTTGTAACCCGTTTTAAAATCGTTTAAACACGTTTTAAACCGATGTCTTCGTGTCCTATTTTGCTTAACAATACTGCATATAGCGCCATTTCTTAACTGGTGTACAGATTTTAAATTTTTTCCATTCCTCTTCTAGGATCTCTTTCAAGTTATTACCAATTTTCATAACATTTGGTCCAGTAGTTTTCCTTTTATGACCATTTCAAAGTGGAACTTTAATTATAACCAACTGTTTTTTTACTTCACTATAAATGAAATTATTTTGACTTTTCTTTACTGATAAAAATTAAAAATTTAATTATCTTCTTCCAAGCCATTATTTAAATAATTTTTATTCTTAAAATTGTGAACAAAAGCTGAAATACTTACAATGTAAAAAATATTAATTGCAAAGACTCAGTTATAACCTTATAACATTATTAACAGTTATAACATTATTAACAGCTATAACATTACATCAAATTAACTATGGTAAAATCTACTGGTATAGAAATCTTATGGAGTTTGTAAAGTTGTATTTGATCAAATAGTAAAATTATGTTTATTTTATTACTAGATGGAATCCTAATGCGCGTATAATAAATGCATTATAAGCCATAAGTATAAAAGTTTTTAAATAGAATATTTGTTTACATAAAACATTGAAAAATGTCTTTCGTCTGTTATTTTATTTATAAGTAAAACGAGATTTTTTGTACCATAAAATTTTAAAATATATCAGCTTTTTATATAATTATAGACATTGCCTCAGACGCTTATAAAAAGATAGAATTTCTTTTCAGAAAATATTAATAGTTTCGAACGACTAATTTTTTTAAACCAAGCTTTAAGTGTAACAAGTTGAATATATGTTTACAGCTTCGAATAGGAAGGAAGCCAGTTGGGATTATTCATTTAAATATCCATTGATCTTTAAAAGCTTGTATTCAATATTTAATATTAATGTTTTTAATAAAAAGAAGCTTTAAAATAATTTTTGATTTAAAAAGGCATTTCCCAGAATTAAAACGATAAATAAATCGTATCTTAAATCATCCTTTCTATTGTTTAGATAGTTTAAATTCAGTTTTTCTAATCAAATCCAATGCGCTGACATCGTATCTAGTTGCACAATATTTTGCATGTGCTATGAAAATTCAGTTTTTTCATCTTTTAATCCAAAGAATGCGTTGAAAAGATCGATTTTGGCAAAAAGGGACATTTTCCAAAAATATTTTAATGGGTAGACTAGTCTTTGAGCTATCTAACGCAGGTGTACTGTTGTCTCTGTGTTAATTAGAAGTCAAGATATTAATATTTCCGTAATCAGTAAAACGGAAGTGAATTTTTAAATAACGAAAAATGTCTATTTAAAGCTCCAACAAGCGCTAAAAATTTGTATAAACACAAATTTAGTCTTAAACACGGGAAGAGTTTTCCACAGAAAACCGCGAAAAGCCAATAAGAGGTTTAACGGTGTTTCGTGAAACTTTGTACTTAATTATGTCGTTGTTGAGCTCTGAATCCTCAGATTAGGAATATTTAAGTCTGTAATACATTTTAACTGAATATCCTTAATGTTGTCTGAGTATATCCTAGCGTTAATTCAGTTAAATCATTTGCTGAACTCGAAAGAGATAGAAAAAATGAATTGAAGCAGCATTCGCTTCCCAATGCAAAAATTGCCAGAAAAAATTGAAATAATTAAAAAAAAGAAAATTATTGAAAGATGAGGAGAAAGAAGATCTAACCAATATATATTTTAAATTTGTAATTTGTGTGCCTAGAATTTATTGTTAAATTCTGGTTACTAAATACTTTAAATGCATTTTTCTTAAAACTGATTTTTACTCATTTGTTCTTCACTTCAAATAATTAGAAATATGATTATCATATTACTATGAAATTTGATGGACTTTGTCTTTATACAATTTTCTAGGGAGTAAATTAAAAGAATTTAGATCGAACTAGCAGTTTTTTTTATTTACAGCCTATTCTTTAAATAAAAAGGTCATAATTTTACCAAAACTGTCATGATAAATCTGACTGGTTATAATATTTTTATGTATTTATTAGAACTATGCGATTGCAGTTCACTCCCTAGAGAAAACTATTTAGTTTAAGTTTTGTTGGGATGAAAATAATAATTTTTGCTGTTGCCAGTTTGAAGTTTTATAAGAATTTGCTTAAATTTATGCTATTAAATACCAATTTTCAAAACGTCTTAAAGTGTATTTCAAATATTGACATCCTATTACTAATTTTGGATAGTCAAATTCAGAAATATGATTAAAGTATTGTCTACAAAATGTTTTGCTCTAAAAGTGCTCCGAACATGCTCGAATACCTTAACTAATGTTTATTAATTCTATTCAATTTAAATTAAATGTTTTTAAAAATGAGAAAGAGTATTTGTACTGAAACCATTTGTTTTTTGATGTTGTTGAATTTTTTTTGACTAATAATATTTTGAAAGATTGCCGGAAGCATAAATAAAAGGCATTGATAGTCTATTGTCCTTTCTTTGTTAAAAGTTTTTGCAACTTTAAAACAACCCTTTTCACAACACTTAAAATAACAAAGAAATTGTGAATTAAATAATTCAAAGATAATTTAATAAAGATAAGTCGCTTACTTTCCAGTATAATCTTTGTGTTATATGGGAAGTTTTATAAAATTTTACAAATTGTGCTGATAGACATGTTAAATATTAGGAAATTTGTCAGACCCTGGGCTTTTTCAGGGATTTGTTTGATTTCCTCAAATGCTGTGGCGATATCCTCTACTGACATCAAAAGCAATTATTTTCTCCCCACTGCGAAATTTCTTGTCAAATTAAATCTTTTTTTATCAATCTTCGTCTTAGGACCGAATGCAGTAATCAAACCAGAGTTGATCCTTAAATCCCTTAATGTCTAAAATTTCTGCAATGCAATTGCCGCACATTGACCATATTTGTAAAAAAGCTCCATAAACAAAGCACTAACCTTTAATAATCCTTTGTGGTACTCTACGTTTTAAATTTTAACCTAAAACAAAAAATGTTCTAATCTATTTAGACCTATAGGTATTTGTAGATTAAATTCCGTGATGACTGTACTTACCATTTTCATTTTATGGATGTTCCATCCTCTGAAAAACTGCACTGCTAAAACTTTGAAAAATGTGGCTAAGCTAGCATTGCAGTAAAGTACAAAATTGAGTAACATCTCTAATATTTCAATATAAAACATCACTTTATAGCTGAGTTGTAGATTTAGCATGATGAAAGACGTATCACAAGGAGGCATGCTCCGATTCGATATTGAAGGGAAATGCTTGAAACCAGTTTGGTGCTTTGGAAAGGGTTGATTTTTCCAGAAAAGTTTTCGTTAAATTTATTTGCAACAAAATATTTGCGAACATTAAGATAGAAAAAATAAACTATAAAATATACATAATTTAAAAATATTTACTATTTTATATAAAACAGATGTCAAGGAATTATAAGAAATACCAGTTCTAAAATGATTTAAGCTAATGTTTAAAACAATTAAAACCACAAAAGCTTAGACCCAGAGTAAGGATCGATCATTTCCTAGAATTATGATGTGCCAAACAATACGTTTCTTCCTATCGGCGAAAAAGGAAGAAGGGCCAATACTTCATAAAATACAGGGGACGCTGAAAGAGCAGGAAATGAAAACACAGGAATCGTCTTTCCGATATAGTGCCCCGCTGAGTAACACGATCGGCACAGTGCTCCAACTGATGGAACATCTATCAAACAATTTTATGTATCATATGAATGCCTTCTTGATACAATTTTTTTTAAAATATATAGAATAAATAGTTAAACACACCGTCAATAAAATAACAAGAAAATTAATTTTTGCAAGAAAATTTTTAAAAAAATTCCTTGAAAAATGTGTGTTTTTGCAAAACGCGCTGTAGCTGAAAATTTTGAGTCAACTTGACTTAAATTATCTTTTATTGCTAGAAAAGGTTAAATATTAATTTTAAGCATATTTTTTCTATATTTATGGTATATTTTGACTATTTTAGAAACGCAGAAGGTGTTCAATGCTGTGAAACATTGCATTTGTAAAGAGAAAGTAAATCATGGCAACTTTCAAATACGTAGATTAACAGAAATTACATGTTACCCGCTTTTTTATCATAAGTATAATGTTCGGTTTGCGTGTTAAGTCCTTTAATTAACATCTTAAGATTGGCATATATTCAAAATCAACCTTTTTTAGTATCTTATAACGAGTATTATACCATCTATCGGCCAATTTTTGAACATTTCTTTCACAAAACGAATTTATTGCTTCAAGTAAATCCGTGAAATATTTGGTCAGACAAGTGATTCTTTTTTTTTGCAATCTTTTAAAATTACAAATTAATTATGAACTTTGTATAACGTAAAACCTGAATTTTAATTACAAACTATTTATGACTTTTTAATACACTAATAAAAGCTTGTAAATATATTTTTAAGAATGATATTTTAAAAAATTAAACAATTTAAAAAATACTTTTTCATTTAAAGTTAAGAGAGAGGAGTAGAAAAATCGATATAGATGAAACAAATTTATTTTATCACTGGTGATTTGAATATTTTAATACATATGCATGGCATGGTAAACCATGTGAATGTATGTATATGAATCTATACGAATATATATATGAATATATATCATCAGCATGGATATATGAGTATGGATCTAGGAATTTTCATCAACAACAATTGTACAATATAATTTTATAAATTAAAAAAAATATTTTTTTTTTCAAATGAAAAATATTTAAAACAGCAGATCAAAAAAATTTATTAAAAATAATTTAGAAAGGAATAAATATAAACGATTTTGTTTTGAACACTATATTTAATATACGAAAGCATATATGAATCTGTATTATCAGCATGAATGTATGAATATGAATATGAGTCCAGGAATATTCAACAACATTAATTGTACAACAAAATTTCATAAATTTTAAAAATCAAAAAAAAGCATTTCGGACAATACATCAAAATTATTCATTAAAAATAATATCAAAAGTGATAAATATATGATAAACGATTTTGTTTTGAACACTATATTGAATATTCGAATGCATATACGAATCTGCATCATCAGCATGAATATATGAGTATGTCTAGGAATTTTAATCGACATGAATTGTACAACATTAATTTATAAATTTAAAAATTTTTTTGCTTCAAATGAAAAATGTGTATCGAATAGCAGATCAAAAAAATACAAAAAATAATATAAAACGTAATAAATATATAATAAATGATCTTGTTTTGATCCCTATACACATTATATAATAATAACATGTATTGCAATAAATATTTCTTTCCATGACAGAATAAACTTTAAGGAATTATTTTCGTCTGCAATATTTTGAATCAATCATAATTTGTATTCAAAGGTGGTTGCAATTTATTATTTATATCTCAGAAATGCACTGTATAATCAATTTCTCTATATGTACTATATAATAGAACTCTTGAGAAATATTCTTACATTTAAAACAATAGTGTTTCTGGATTATATTATTCGAATCACAATTTCTCCTTTGCTTAAAATAAATTTACAGTAAACCCTCTGATATAAAGCATGCATATGACTTAGACAAACCATTAATCAGAATGATTCAAAACAGAACCAAAAAAATCATCAAAAAAATTGCTGGTTAAAACCATTTAAAATAAATAAAATAGCATTTAAAGTAGATATGGATGTGAAATAAAACTGGCATTTGAAAATCCTATATTTATTTTATTGTTTAGTCTAGAGACAAAACGGTAATTGCTTTGGAGATTTTCGAATGTAAATAAATGCTCAATACAAATAGAATTATTATTTTTTTTTTGAAAAAAAAAGAAACCTAAAGAAGAATTTTTTTTAGTTCGACATAGTTTTTAAATTACCTCGAATGAAGTTATTCCTGATTATCAAAGATACATGTCCTTTATTTATTTCCCTATTTTTAGTTCAATAGTTTAGTTTAGTTTTCAATAAATTTCAAAATGTCTGCGTAGTTTAAATGAGCTGTTCTAAATCCAATTCATTTTAAACAAGTTCTGCTTATAAATTTATCAAATTCATATATTTGAAAGCCATATTTTCAAATAGAGAATGCGTTTAGAGAAGGATACGTTTAAAAGAGAATATATAACCCAATTATTATCTTGGGGTTCTTTATAAAATGGGTTAAAAATTCTAAATGGGTCTCTTTAAAAACCCATTTAGAGTAAAATATTTTGATTGGGAAGATCAGGGTCTCACATCAATTTTAAATATTTTTTTGTATAAACGGGATAATTATAATTTCAATTTTGATTAAAATTCACAGTATATATATTTACAAATAAAATAAATCTAAATAATTCATCTTCCTGATAAATTACATGCTTTTCCCTAACTGTCAATCACTTCATTAGTATTATATTCTAAGGAGATCTTTTTCTTACGGAAGTTTGATGTATACAACAATTTATTTAATATTGTTTGTCATTGATGTTTTAAACACAAATAAAATAATGATTTCTTGCAAATAAAGATTTAGGTATTTCAATTGTTGGAAAAGTTTTACTGAAACAAAAAATAATTCTAAAAACAAATAATAATGTTAAATTTGATAAAAACCACAAATTTTGTGACTACAAAATTGTACTCTGGTTTCAGTTAGAGAGTAGTTAAGAAAGAGAATAGAGAGTATTTACAGGAAATTGCATCGCAATAAAACAGCTTTTAACATCTTTTGCACATCTGAATGTATTTTTAAGCCAAGAAGTACTAAAATTAAACTTTAACGACTCTTTGTGGGAAAAAACTTACAATTCTTCAATAATTGGTGATAGGACTCAGTATGGCGTTTTCAAAAAGTATGCTGAATTTTACTTTGCATAACCCTTCAAAACAACATCCTGACAACTATAATTACGCATAATCAATTAAATTTAACTGATTATGCACAATGAAACGTTTACAGATATAAAATTTTAAATAAAATATACTTGACTTCATTTTAAAGAAACACAGACTTGATTTGCTGTTTTGTTTTATTTCGGATATACAATGTAAATAAATTTTTTTTAAAGGTTAGTAATGTGTTTTTGTTATTAAATTGTAATTGTGTTAGTTATATATTTTTCGTATATGCTTATACTTTTAAATGTATCGCTTTTAGGTTAGTTTTAATTTTTTTGATTTGTCATTCTTTGATAGTTTTTCGCAATTGCTGCTTAATCTTTCTATCGAAAATACTTCAACAAGCAACATCGACAAAAACAGCAGCCGAGGAATCCTTTTGTACCAGTGAAAGATAATTGTACGGGAAGAGAGAGTATATAGGCGTTAAACCACCACTTGTAGGACATTTGTGGCTATCAGGTGGTGATGGGCGATGTTGTCGTCTTGTTCGCAAGCGATTTTAGACAACCCCTGCCGACTGCTGATCAGACCATCAGTTCTCATATATATAGATCAAAATTCCCATGTCAACGCAGTAGTGAGTAATAGCTAGCCCCAAATTTCCAGCTTTTTCAAGTGCAATTCTTAATTTGTTTTTTTAACTGATACTGCACAGTGAAATGTCCGCAAATATAACATTTTAAGAAAAACGATTCAAATTAACTGATGATATAAGAGCAGAAGATATAAAGTATGTTTCAAATTATTGTATACCAGTAGTAAATAATTAATTTTATCAATATTTTCTTTTATTCAAGTCTTTATTTCAATCGTTAATAAAGCAGTTATATTCTAAGAAAAATTAATATTTATTAATGCTTTCCCTTCATTAACAAGGAAGACAGAGTATGAATTCAAATCCTATGCTCTTTTTTATTTCATTGAAAATAATTAATAGATAAATAGTATTTTGCAGTGTATTGTTTAAAGTAATAAAATTTTCTGGATATTTTTATGAATCAATATAAATAAAACATTTTTAAATTAAAATATTTCAAAGCAATTAAAAATAACATTAATATAATTATTTTATGAAAAAAAATTCTTTATAATTCAAATGCAACTATCATTATGGTATTAACATGCATTTCTATTTTCTTTCCAAGCAATATTTCAAATCTTTTTAATGAATTTTTTAACATTTGTTTCTCCTTTACAAGAAAGCGCATGAAAAGGAAAAAATATCGAAAAGTATAAAAGCTTTTATTAAATGTTTTGAAAATTTTTATTTTGTGAAAATCTAGTGATATTATAAATAATCTAGTGATATACAAGGATTTGCATTTTTATTTTACTCATAGATATATTTAATGTTAAATAAATAAATGCTATAATTTGTTCATTCTTTTATTTTCGTGTTTTTTGCATTAATTAAAGATCTCACAAATAATTTCTATAGCTATAAGAGTTTCCTATTTTTCCCAAATGAAATTTCGATTGAAATGCAACTGGAGTAGAATTTGTTTTGTGTATCAATTTTTACTCACCATTTCAGCAATTATTTTCAAAAGAAAAGCATTTTAAATTAAAGCAACGCCAGAAACCATATTTTACACTCCGTTGTCTTTGAACGATTTTTTTCTTAATCTTTTACTGAAACAGTGTTATCCCCCACCCCCAGTAAAAAAATGTAAAATAATCAGTTATAAAGTTTTGCTTTGATGCATATCTTAAAAAATATTTGACTTAAATGGATAAAATTTGGAATCTTACTGTTTTAGCTCCTTTGTTTAGAATCAAAATTTTTACGAATTTGTATTTGAAAATGTTAAAATTATGAATATAATAATCGTTTAAAAAAAATAAAAATATGTTTCGATATTACATGAAGCGTTGCAGCAACAAAGGCTTTTACATCTGAAAACTTCTACCTGAAAAGATTCCAAGCGGTATTCAAAAGCTCTAGGGTGTAGAATGCATGACAAATATCTCTAAAAATGGGAGACAAAAAACGTGGAAATTTCGATAAATATCCTGACAAGAGCGAAGAAACGGTGCAACAATATCTCTAAGGATTTCTAGTAATAAATTCTGCTTTTTACAATTCTTTCAAGATGAATTGATTGGGATCATAAAACGAAAATCATCGTCTTGTGGATGAGACCTCGGTTGGTAACATAGCGGATTTTATGGAGATAAGATGTATTTGTTTATACAGTAAATATTCTTTCTGAGCTCTCAACGCTGTTAGGAAGCTTAGTAAAACAAATGTTTTGATGAGTGCCGCAGTAAGAGGTTTATCTTCATCGGAGGCTCTTAAAATCTTGCGCTTCGATTTATGTGACGTTTAAATATTCCTTAGTGGTAAAGAAGGATTTTGCTTTCAAATGTTGTTATTTTTAGATTGGTTATTTTAGATTTATTTTAACTGAAATTTTATGTATGAGTAGTTTTAAAGTGTGCATGAAATATTAAATTGTTTCTCACAAGTTCGGTTCTTTTACTACATTTGTAAAAAATGGAATGAGAGATTTATAGATTTTTTTTCTTACGCTTTAAGACCGTGGAATAATACATATGAAAACATTTCTTAGGCATAATTTTCGAATGCGAAGAGCCTGAAATTAAATTAGAAACAATAACTTTTTTTATTAAGCATAATATATTAGTTACTAACCAGTTGTTTGTATTTTTGTAAATAATAGCATAATAATGACCTTCATTTTTTGTAAAAATTTTCCATTCGAAAGAATCTAACTAAATTTCTTGTAATAATCCATGACAAAAGAGATAAAATTTGATTCTGAAAAACTACAAGGGGTGTTCAAATGAAAAGATACGAAACGACACTGCGGATGAACAAAAATGACCATTTTTTAATAAAATGACTTAATTCAAAACCACAAAAATTAAGACTTCATTCAAAGTACACACAATAAGCCGGAACACAATGGTCCCATTGATTAACCAGCAGAAGGATTCTTTGTTCCCAGAATTCCTGGGGCCGTGACGAGACCTTGTCCTTCGCAGTGTACTTGAGTTTCTTGTCCGGGTTGAAGCGCTTCCCTTTGAGATGTTTTGCCAGGACACCAAATGCATGAAAATCGTAGGGTGGATAATCGAGTTTCTCCCACTTGAACTTGTTCAGTTCTACATGTGTGACCCTAGGGACGTGTACATACGCGTCATGATGGAGCAGAATTATGGCCTCCATGAGTAGCCCCAGTTTTTTGTTCCTAATGGACCAGTGTGGTCTTCAGAGTGTCGCATAGTACACATCGGAATTAATGGTTTATCTGTGATCTAGGAATTCAACATGTAGCTGACCTCGAATTTTAAATAATACGGTGAGCAACACCTTTCCTGCTGATGCCACGGCTTTGAACTTTTTAGGGGGGCAGGTGACAACGCATACTTCCATTGTATGCTGTCCCGCTTTGTCTCGTAATGATGGCACTAGTCTCATCACTTGTGACGACAGATATCGAAGCAGAGGTTGAAGAGCTAGCTCCATACGCAATTTCTTGTGCTAGTCTGCTTCAGAACCCACAGTGCTCACACCTTTCGATAATGCAACCTGCCCTGAACAATTGTCCACACTGTTCAAAGGCTGACATCCAGCTTCAATGCCAATATTCGCATTGTGAAAGCCGATTACTTCTCGTTAGGTCGTCCATCTTGTCGATAAGATCGACCATTATAATTGGCCTGGTCTCGGATCATCAACCAAATTCTGCATAAAAGCGAGCACTCCATTTTGTCACTGACTTGTCTGATACAGTCTCTTCCGTTTACGGTGAGTATCTGGCGATGAATAGTGGCTTATGTAACATCTTCCGAGGTCAGAAATCGGATAACGTGGCGTTTCTCTTCAATTGGTGAATTCCCCAATGTAAACGCTATTCTGTCTTCACCTACACTGCCATGCCAATTGGGCGGCGCTCTTTATAACAGCCTCTTCTCTCTTTTGCGCACGGGGGTATCCGTGCATGCTTGAATCTGTTGGCAATATTATTAATCATACAGATTTATCTGTGTTAACGGTATATAACATCATTGCAACTCGTGCTTGTTACTTATTTGACATGACGTTTGTTTTGCTTAGTTATATAAGTTAGTTATATATGTTTAGTTTAGAAGCAACACTAGGGCTAATTTGGGACAGAACTCGTAATTTTGAGCCACGGTCAGATAACGAGGACGACACCTGAACTTGTAACCCTCTTTCCAACATCCCCACCACACCAACGGGAGGACGTTTGACCCCGACGGATTTAACGAGCTCTAGACCCACTTTCAGGGTGGTTCTTTAGTGGAATCAGGCATCGACCCTGCAACTCTTCGGCTCCAAAGCGGAGACCTAACCAACAGGCCACCATGACTCGTCATAACGTCAGAGGTGGTTAGTTATAATATATATTTTTCTTTCCAAGAGGGGCAACCAGAAAGAGGAAATTAACGAACCGAGCAGAATGATTAAGCAGCAAAAAATTCTCCTCCTGTGTTCCTTATTATTTTTGTTGCTAAATATTGGTCGTAACTTTTGCTGATAAGTTTAATAAATATTAACTTATTTTACCACTGTGTAATTACTGTTTCCAAAGAACACACGCTTCTCTGAATAAAACATTTTTTGCCTTCTAGCTTCAGATTACAGGATCTACGCCGGTGACTCCAAACACATCCCTAGATGCCTCACTACTTTCTACCATAGCGACGTAGACAAATATGTTGCCGGTTACGTTGTTACTTTGTTTAGCATCTTTTCCTTTGAACACTCCTTGCAATTCAATTTTTCTTCTCTTTACAACATTAAATACATTCAATCGAAACCATCAAGATAAATAGCCTCTAGATTATCGACAAAACAGTCATTCTGCAAATGCGAATAATTCTCAAATTAGATGAAAAAATTTACGAATCAAAGTAAAAAGACTTCTGAGCTATTATTCTTACGATATCAAAGTCTACTTATTCAAAAATGACCTAATAAATAGCAGATTTGTACTCGCACATGTATTAATATACACACAGATATTTTATAAAATATTAATCACTTTTCTTTTTGGGATTAAAGTTTTTAACAGTATTTTATTCCAAAAAAGAAAAAAAAAAGATTGAGGATAAGGAAGAAAGATTGAGAAAGTGTATAGAACTTCACATAAATAATATTTTGACAAAGTTCCTTCAAAAATTAAGTATATGATATGCTTCGAATCTTCCAAATATTATGAGCTTAGTCATACATAGTATTTGGCAATGAAATGGCTCACAAATGATAAACATCTTATCGCGTTGATTTTATAAAATATTTTCATCTTTTTTTTTAATTTTTTGTTTGCATTTTAATTACATATTTCTATCTAAAAATCAAACGGATTCCTTCATTTTACTATTGATTTGTATTAATAGATAGTTCTAAATATTTTAATTCAAGTCTTTCTTTTTTTGATTTCTGTAGTGTTTAACATTTCTCTAGTTTGCAACATTTCTCTAGTCCAAACTAAATGAACTTGTTATATTACTGAATTTTCAGATTTTATATAAATAATTTTAGAAAATTTTGAGATTTGTTGAAAGTTTATTTGTTAGTCATATTATTGCTATATTGTGTTTGTTATTTATACATTTAGAATCTGTCTATGTTCGTTAATGTCCTAAGAAACCAATGTTAGATTTAGTATACTTATACGTTAAGTTTGAAATAAATAGAAAAAATAGTCTAAATACAAGCTTAGAAATTGTTTTAACCTGACACACATTATCAACGTATTGCATCATAAATAATAATTATTTTTATTATCTGAAAACATTCTCCAAAGATAATGCTAAAAGACTATAGCCCATTTTAACATAAATAACTCATTATAATTTTTTTGTTCTGTTCCTATAACAGTTCATTGGGAATATTAATAAATTCGTTTTAAAATTATCTGTTATCTGATACTAGTCATACTTTGTACCATATATACTCCAGTATGACTAAAATAAATATGATAATTACTTTATTTTTCCAAGAGCAGTTAACTACAAGAAGCGCATAACCCTGATGCTTTCCAACGAAGCATAATTGCTGCCATTCGTCTGTCTTCGGAACTTAACGGTCGCCACTTCGGATGCCATGGGAGGAAAAGTAACTAATGGTAATAAATATCGTTTGCCTTTTCCCTTAAAATATAAATATTCAAATGGAGAAACGTGGAGGATATTAAGTATTTTATTTACATATGGCTACATCAAAATCCCTAATTAAGGCAGAATATTGAAATAAATGGATGGAGACCATTTTTGAGTTGTAGTGTGTAATAGAGTCATTACTATTAAGACTAGTCATTATTTCACGCAATGGTAGTCAGTTATTGCTAAAGCTCAACGGGTATATTATGTGAATAGTTACAAGAAGTGAATGGCAACAAGATTATTCAGATCATTTAGTTATTTAATGGAATTTTTCGTTCCTTTCTCTTAAAAAGTGATATTCGAGTGAATGTGATATTCATTTTTAAAAAATGAATTTCCAGTTTCTTCAGCATACTTTTTTAAAATTGGAATAAAATGATCGACGTAAAGAATTCTTTTAATAATATGACAATTAATAGATCATAATTTGTACGAATGGACTATTATTGTATAAATTTCTGCTTCTTTGATTTTATTTAGAGTGGAGGTTTACCTGAAGGAGGTAAAAATAATTAGCAATCAAAAAATAGATGTCATGATAATATGCAAACATTAAGACTCTATTAAAATAATCTGCAAGAAATTTGTATAGTATATATTGCAAAACTCTTAAGTTGAACAAAGTTAAAATTGAAAATTAATATTGATTTTATATTTTGAAATGCGTTGCATTATTTTTTTTATCCATACAATATATCATTATACGTAAGTAACATTTTTCAGGATGCTATAAAAATATTTAAAACTTGTTCGATTTCCGGAAAATTTAATTTCAAAGTCGAAAGAAAAAAAATTTAAAAACATTTCCATATATTGAGAAAAATAACATTTAAAGCATAATAACAAAGTTGTCATAGCAATAAACATAAATAGAAAAGTCAATTGACAAAGTTGAACTTATTTTATTGCTCTGTGCAGGAAAAATTCGGAAACTCTCTTTAAAAAGGTATAAATTTCCTTTCTAAAAATACTGAAATAAATTTTTATTTATGTAAAATAGAATTATTCAAATTGATGCATTTGATCTAAAATAGGATTCGGGTAGAATAATCTGAAAATGTCTGAATATTAAAATATGTGTTTTATTTTTTGTTTGATTTTTAAATGAAACTTTTCAAAACTTTTCAAAAAAGTTCAAAACTTTTTATATTCAATTTACCTGAAAAATATGCAGCATTTAAAGTCAAAGTTAGAATTTTATATTAGCATTCCTGAGCAGAAAGGGCTTTTGAAAAACCTTTTATAAAAAAAAATTGAATTCATTCACCATTTTGCATAAAACATTTCAAATCGAAAAGATATATGTGATGATTTATAAGAAAATAACTTAAAAAATACTAATTGAAAAAATCTAATTTCTTATATTATCGAGTAACATTTTAAGAAATATAAATGAATCAATTTGTTCATGTACTATAAAATTTTATATTCCATCAGACAGAATGTCAACAGTAAAGTGTTAAGGAAATCTTCCTTTGATCAAAAAGAAAAAAAATCGCGTATCGAGTTTTTATTTCTTTTTTAAGGTAAGTTTCATATGCATCAAATATGAATTCATATTACAAACATTAGGAGAAGGGGCCATTAATTAAAAACATGTAAAACAATTTCATTTAATATACTTTTACTAAAAAATAAGTCACTTCAAACAGATTAATTTTAAATCATTTTTCTTATATTTGTTATGGCTGAATCATGCAAATAGTAAGATTTCCTTTAGTTTAAATCCCTGTATCAGAAATAATGCTCATGTGTATTATAATATTTTATTGAAATTATCTACAAATGCCAAAGAGGCACGATATATTATCTTCTTTTTCACATGTAAGAAGATATAAAAAAAATCTTATAATCCATTTCGAATAGTGAAAGTCACGGAATTGCTGTTTTTAGCTTTGCTTTGAACTCCAACGCCAGAACCATCGCAAATTTAGCCCGTGATAAGCCTATTTGTACAAACTATTGAATTTTTCTAGTGAATTAGTTAGTCTCAGTCCATTCCAAATTTTGGAAGAAAAAAATCAGCGTCTGGAAACCAGATTCTCTTTGTTAATTTTCTTTTATAAGAAAGTTCAACGGTTTTATTTGGTTTTTAAAGTATATTTTAATTCAGCTGTCTTTTATGAGAAAAAAAGTCTTTCGAAAATTCAAGAAAAAAAATTATTATATTTAGGTACAAATAAATCATTTGTCGGGATTGAGATAATCTGTTTGTTACTGTATGAAAAAATAAACTTACTTATGCAATAAATTTGTTCAATCAAATCAGTGATCAGAGTTCACTGAAACCAAGATTAATAGTTTATATTAGATACTGTAAATGTCTTGTTGACGAATTCGCTGAATTATATTTTAAAGGGATGCCGTTTAGGAATTTAATCAATTACAATAGTTGTTATGGCAAAATGTCTTCAAGGGCTTCTTCAATACTATTATTAAGAGCAAGAAAGGAAATTTTGTTTCAATGTTGATTGATATGCACGTGAATATAGAAACAAAAGGTAAAATAGTGTATTCAATACACTAAATTTGTCATCAAGTTTTGAAAATAATGAAAACTGCTTGAAAACTCATGACTATATATATATAATCATAGGAATATTTTTAAAGATTAGAAATGCCAAAAGCCCAATTCTAAAGAAATAATGGGGTTACCTGAGGAGATCAAAGTGAGCAATTTGTTTATAACTTTTTGTTGAGACTCTTTTCTTACATGTTTCTCATGTTTATGCTTTGCTATTTTTAAGTAACTGAAGATGCATTGGATTCTTGAAAATATCACAGTTTTGAGTCTAGAAAGATACAGGGTTTGAAACTCTTAGGCTGTTCTGGGTCTAACACGAGTGACATTTTTCCGTTTAATCTAAAATTAGTGTTTATGTCATTCGACGTGTTGCTGAAAATGTATTTTTCATGCCTTACAGGATTCAACATGAAAATTTCTTTTATCTAAGATATGTAAGGCAAAGTAAAAAGAACATCTTATAAATATAACAGTTCTTTTAATTAACTAAAGCTAAACACACATTTACATCATGCTTGGATAAATTGTTTTTTTCTGATGTTTGGATTTTGAGTTGATGAACTGTATTCATCAGTCTAGAATAGATAGCATTTAAATGAAGATGTCTAAGACAATTTAGTCAAATATCAATTTGATATGGCCTTAAAACCTAATTTTGTGCTTTGTATATACTAAAAGATTACGAATAGATGTTAATTTCTGTTATGTAAGTTGATATAATAATAACAGAATCTGGCTTAATAAAATTTATTTTATAATGAATTATAATAATTATATTATAAAATTCAGTATGAAGAAAATCAAGGATTAAATAACACACCTAAAAAACTCTCTTTATTGTGCTTAGGGTAATTATTTCTTTAATCGTCAAATACATTTTTATAACTATTCCCAGTTTCGAATTTAGGTATTACCTCAAAAAAAATTATTGTTTTTTTTTTTTACCCGATTTGATCCATCATGGCGCGAAGTGCAAAGAGTGGAATTTATTGCCACATATTCTAGAAAATACGTTCCTGCCATTCGCTCCTTTTGCTTCAACATTTATAGGAATTTTCACTCTTTTGGTTTATGATTTTCAGAGACATATATCTAGAATTTAAGAGGGTTTCTAGTACATAAATTATAAATAGCTATCCAACACTTGTTTAGTTTTGCGCATATTTGTAAAGCAACACTGCTTTAAATCAGTTGTTGATATTCAATAAAAAAGTTGGAAACTTAGCCCAAATCTTCTTGACAAATATATACCTCTATTTTTTATAATTGAGAAAAACATGAAACTATATAATAAGAATATAAATTTCCTATTTTTTGCAAACTACATAATTGCATTATAATTTTTAAATATGATAAATTTTTTTTTATCTTTGTAATATTTGTAAGTCTCTATTTTTATTTATTTTTTTTGCCTAACTAGTTTATCTTTTCAGCTTTTCTCGGAAAGAAGTTTTTTTTTTAATAAGATTTTAATAAATAAAATAATTATTTAATTGAATGCCATAAAATTTTCTTTAAGAACTGTTTCATTCTTCATTGATTTTGAGCTCATTTGAATTATATTTAAATAACAAACGGTTATAGTAGTGGCTGTTACAATTTTTATTATCATTTTATCAAATTAATAGTGAAAAACATTGTGATATAAATATCTTATGCTGGGAATTGAAATTATGTTTAATAATTCAATATATTTAATAATAATTGAATATATTTAATTTGATGGAAAGTCGATTCACCCTTAAACAAATTCATTTTAAATAATATATGTAATATTTTAATGATTTTTTTATAAAAATATTATTTTACATTTATCTGTTATTCTATTTATAAGGTTATGCAAGCTAATGAATGCATATAGTAGCTAATTCGTACTTATTGTAATAGATGCATGGTTATTTTCATCTGAACAAACAGATTTTTACAAATAATAACAATGCATTTTAGAATAATACACTCATTATTAGAAATAAATGCCTTTTCTAACATCGAATTAGTATTACCAGCGGGTGACCGAGCTCCGCTCGGAGAAAACAGGTATCGAAGCTAACTCGAAGATTTAAATTTTCAATTGTGATTTATCAAAACAATACATGCCATAAGAAAATTTGTGAAACCATTGGTGAAAAGATAACCGGTTAAAGTGCACCATTGTAAACTATTCTAAACAAAGTTAGAGTTTCGAAAGGAACTATTCTATACAAAGGTAAAGTAAAGGTAAAGATTGAAGTGTGTTGAAGTTCAATATTTTTGACAAATTTTTTCAGAAAAACCAAACATATATAAATACATAAGAAACATATTATAAACCTATAACAGCATAAACATAAAACTTTATTAGTTCTCCATATTGGCTATAGATGGCAGCCCGTTACCGCTTGAAAATTTAAGTAGCCATTATGGCGAACTAATAAAGTTTGAAAATATCCTATCTGTAACTCCAAACTGCTCGACCGTAGCGCTTCAAAACCGGCGCCAATCGATTCCTCGTGGCCAGAAACTCCAGACCTCCAAGTTTACCGGAGTTTATTAATTCTGGGGCGATTTTCGACTTAGCAACCGTTCCTCGTATTATAATATTAGATAGATGCATAGTTACTTTCAGTTGAACAAACATCATTTTACAAATAATAATAATTTAACAAGGTGGAAACCTACGACACATTTTGCATTTCATGGCACAGTTTTTTTTTTCATTTTCAAAAATTATTTTTCATATAATGAGGGTATCTGAAAAAAAAAAAAAAAGGCTACTACATTCTTTTCAACAAAGAATAAATGAAATCATCTGTCTGTCTTCTCGACTTAACTGCCACTATCTTGGGAGGAAGAATAACTAATTATTGTGATGAATATCGTTTGCCCTTTTCTTTGTTCTCAGGAGATTTCAGTCTCTTAAAGTGTGGAGATTAAGTACCACCTTATTTACATACAACTCCCTGAAGGACTGCCTTGGTGGAACTGGAAGAATACTGAAATAAATAGGACGAGCATGTTCTTGAATTTTGGCTCATCCATCATAGCAGGGCCCTTGCTTTTTATTTTAAAAATGTAAATGTTGATAAAGAAATTCTACTGGTTTTTTAAAAATATTTTCCAGAATAAAATTGCAGCAAAATACAGCAAGTATCTGGTTATGTATTCGTATTTTTTCGTGGCGTATTTCATCTAAATCTTTTGCATTGAAAAGGACTGACTTTGGATATGACTGTACTTCCATTTTCCATTTGCATACGTTTTTCCTAATGGAGGCAAATGATGGAACTCGAAGATACGCTCTGTAAGAGGAGTTTGAAATGAACATACACTGTTATATTTCTGTGAGTGGATAGCTAATGCTTTTGGGCAAGCATAAAATAATAATGGCTGAACTGAATTTCAGGCACTATATATAGTATTGACATAATTTTTCATCTTTTTTCTGTGTATTATATTATTTTATTAGTTTGAAAAAATGTTTCATTTCTCTCTGATAATAAAATTATTTCTATATTCGTGTTAAAAACCATAATCCTTGAGCTTACAAAAGAAGTTAAAACGTTATTATCACTAATACTCAATTTAAGGAGAGAATTTTTTTTAAAATTGGTTGTTGTTGTTGTCATGCCTATAAAGGTGCAAAGTGCAAATAAAATCTATATTCCACCAAAAGTCTCGGTGATGAGATCTGCCAGTTCTGGAGCCTAATAGCCATGGAGGATCTCAATGGCTGGTGCTTCGAGGAGGAAGAGGGAGAGGATAATGGCTTGACATGACTGTCAAGCCATTATCTTTTCCGATGGAAAACATGTTCTGGAGTCAGTTGGGATTGAGGACAGTGTTTGCAGTTGGGATAGGATTTAGTACCAGTTGGTGATATCTTCATGTCCTTGAAATGTCCAGTAAGTAGCCGAGCTATTGTAGAGGAGAGATTTCTTGGGTCAGGGTAACAATAGCACAAAGAAATTTAACACAAAATAACACCAAGAAATTTATGTTTTGAAATTTAAGGAAGGGATGAAGTGTATTTTAAAACTTCTTTCTTAAAAATATTTTTATTCTTTTTATAAAATATATATATATAGATGAATGTATAGTTGTTAATATATGGTAAAGTTTACCTTATGCCTTATCTTTCATCAAAATTTTAAAATGTACTTTTGTAATTGTGATGTAAGTTTTGCTAAGGATGATTCTAATATTACTGTAGATGGCATTTTATTCCTTATAGGGGGTTTGACTAAAGATTCAGTATTTAAAAAAATCATTCCAAAGTGCATATTTTCACCCTCCTAGGTATTTATGTTCCCAATTTTGTAGCCCTTTAGAGTACCAATCAACTCTCTCACATACACACACATACATATATATTTATTATGAGTAAAGATAATGAGATACATTTTCTAGTAAAAATTTGAAAAAAATATTTAGAATTTTGAGAATTTAACCAAATGAGAAGCTTTGAGCACGATAAATAAAACTACTAAATGCTATTTATTGTATATTCATCAGTAAATGCTTTTAGAATAAAATATTTTCTCTACAAATTCCCATAAAAATCAAATTCCACCTTTTGAATAGAATATTTTTTTAATTAGTTAGAATTAAAATTATTTTTTAACGATAGATTGCATTAATCTGAAATTTGTCGTCTTCACTCTAACATATTAGTAAAAAAAAACAATCAAAATTTGCCATTTTTCCTGTTATGAAAATATTTGCTTAAAGTAATTTCCACCCAGATATTAGTTATTACGATATTAGTTCATTTTTCATGTACAAACTATTCCCACGTGGGAAGACATTTAATTTTCCAAAAAAATCCAATCATCGAGGTGAGTTTTTTTTATGATCATAAGTGTTAAATTATACCCAAGAGAATCCACTGTAAGCTGACCAAGACAGTAAATAATCTCGAAGGGTAAAATGTCAAGGAAAATTATTTCTTAGGATTCCTTACTAGATTTACCGTTGTAGCTACGAACGCCAAACATCCACGACATATAAAAGGAAGTAAAAAATGAATATATCTTTCCCTAATTAAATGAAAATTCGTAGTTTAATGTCATTCGTTTAGTAACTTTATTGCAACGTTATTAAAATTTTGATATTCGCCTACTTATATATTTGTCTTTATCCACATTTTAAATATACCATTACTATTGATGAATTGAGATTCATTAAAATTTACATCCTTATTTCATTTAATAATATTAATCTAAATATCAAGTTTAAATTTATATTTGATACAGATTATTATCAAAAATCCGACATTCAAAAAGTTATGATAAATGGGAAAAAAGTTGAACATTCAATTAAAATAAAGTTTTATAATAAAAAAAATTTTGATCATAGTTTTTCTTTAATACATTAATAAAAGTGTATTGATAAATTTTCATAATAATTAATGATTATTAATATTAAAAATTGAGAAAAAGGCAATAGCAAAATTAATACGGAAATGCAAATTTATATTGAGATACGGTTCCCATCGTCAGGATTTCAGCCTTGTTTGAAAATTTTCTGATTAGAGACAAGAGTAGGAAAATAAACCAAAGGAAAAAACTAAATGCATTCAATTATCGGCATTTATAATTCTTTAAGAAACTCAAACGGCATGAAAAAAGGTATATTACATTCATAAATCGACCAAAAATTAAAGCAATTTTTATGAAACTAAATTAAAAGTAAATATTTACTGAGTATTTTTTTTAATATTTATGACGAATATTTAAATGATTTTATTGCAAAAGATAATACGGCTTGCATTACGTAAATTTAGCATCAAAAAATTATATTTTTACGGCATTAATTTTTAAAAACAAGTGATGATAATTTGATGGCAAAAGCTTCCTCAAGTGCTTTAGCCAATATTTTCCTACATTACAATTAGAAAAACTAATTAAACATAATTTAATAAATCTTTGGAGATATATTGAGGATCAGCTTTTTATAAACATAAATAATGATTTTATTGTTATTGACTGTTTTCCAAAAAGAATTAAGCTTAACTAAAACGAACGAAAATTAACATAAAGTTACCTATTTGAATTTAAAGATAGAATTTTCGAAGGGAAACACTGTTATGGATATTTTCTAAAAATGGGAGGAATTTGACTTCAAAAAATTAAAATTAGCCATTACTATTATAATTTAAAGTTTTCAAAAATTTGATTTTCCCATAATTTAACAGAATTAAAAAAATTGTAGAAACAATATTTCTTATATTTACACAACAGACAATCTCATGAAATATACATTTTCAATGATGTTCTTAAAATTATAGCAGTATAGAACTTTTAATATGAGAAGGAATATCTATTTTCAAACCTATATTCTAACCCTTTGCACTCTGAAAAGTAGTTAGATGCATAACTATGCTCTTAAGACAAGGGCTTGTTTATTGTTAAAAAAAACTAATAATAATTTCCCTGAAAAATTAATCTGCATCTGTTTATCATTCAGTTCTCATCTTTGACAAACAAAACTGAAAGATAAATAAAGCGTCAAAATGACGCATTGTCATGATTGGCGTCTGTGAGGTGTGATCAGAGTGCTAAGGTCTAATATTCCCATCACTAAATATATGCTTTCTAATTTTTTCCATTTTTAAACTCAATAGATGGCACTGAAATCGTTTAGTTTATTTCATTTGATAATGGGCATTTTCATCAAGCCTTGTGGGCGTATTCAGCTTTAAGCGCGGGAAAGTTGAATATAGTATAATATAATTGTTTCCAGATATAAGTTTAATTTTCTTTACGAAATCTTTTAGAGTAATTTTTATGTCAACTGGTATGTTCTTTACTTTTCTATTTTATTGATATTTTTTGGTTTCATAGTTTGATAATGATCTTATAGTGGTTTGCCTGAATTTTACTGTGATCTTGCTCAAATTTCAATTTTGTTACAATATTGTGTTTATTATTATTACTTATACATTATCTTTGCTTTATTGACATTGTTATTTGAAAAACCTAAATTTCTTGTGATTTTTGGTCAACCCAGGAGTAAATACTTAGATGAATATCAAATTCCTTCCAGAAAAATTCTTTGGTTCGAATCCCTACCTGAAGAAGATCTTTTATAAAATCATCAGACCAGATTCTTAATTTCCATCTTTTTTATTACATTTAACTCATTTTTGTCTTTAAACTACCGATTCGAATACAGGAATAAAGGATTTTTTTTCTTATATGACTTTTACAATATAACTTTATTAGTTTTAAAATCTCGTATTCGAATGAAATCATCTTTCAAATAACATACCAAAAGATTTTAAAGAAAATAAGAAATTTGTCATGTGATTATTGTTCCTTTCATTTTAATCATTAAAATAAAACGATAAAAATATGACGCCATAAATATTTTATCCTGACTTAGAATAAATAGTAAACGTTTTGCTATCGTTTGCATCTTTAAAATCTAGTATGGTAATTTTCGTTCAAAAGAAGAATTATTTTATTACTTGATGCATAGATTTCTGTAATTTTTTTAGATGTTTCCCATTTTTTATGGCATTATTTTCCCACATATAAAAAAAGTTGTGTTTATATTACTCATGAAGATTTATTGATTCTCTTTGAAATAAATTTTAAATAAGAACATCTAAAAAACGCAGGCATGCAACTACAGACAGTTTATTAATCAGAATGATTCAAACTGAACACAAAATAACTTTGAATCGAATAAAACTGTTAGATAAAAGCATTTTAAACTTAATAATATATGAAAATACACCAAAAATATCCACAAATGACCAAACTGGCATTTTGAAATGATTGCAATATTTTTACTGTTTTGTATAAGGACAAAATTCAAAATTGCTGCTTTGAGTTTGAGCTATTTGAATTTAAGTACCCAATGCAAAATGTAAGTATTTTTGGAAAAGCGAAATTCAAATAAAAGCTCTTATGTAGAAATAGGATTTAAGCCGAATTTAAAGAAGTAATCCTTCTATATCCAACATTGAAACATTTTGTTTTTGTGCATCTTTGGCTTTTAAATAAAATTCAAAGTAGACTTCGTGTTTGAGCCAATGTGATTCCAATTTTAAAGAACATATAAATCGAATGTAGATATTTTAGCATAAAATATTTCCTTGGAAAGTTCAGAATACTTCCAACGATTTAAACTTTATTAAATAAATATAAAGTCTGAATTTTAATTTTAATTTCATATTATGTTAATAATGGGAAATCTGTATATCCTTTATCCAACAGAAACATGTTATATACATGATTCTTTTATTATACATGGTTTAGAAAATAAAGTTAAAAATATATCTTCCATGTAAAGTCGTATTTTTATTATTAGTTTAGGTTATTTATAGTCGCTCAAAAAATTGAGAGTGCACCTTACTTGCTAAATCCTCCCTCCAACATAAATAACACATGACACATAACAAATGGTTTAATTTAGAGTAAAAATTAAAATCAACAAAAAACTTCTAAACTGAAAAATTTCAGAAGCACTGTAAATAAATATATGCATATTTTTACCTCAAAAAACTGAGAGTGCATCTATGAAATTTTTGCAGTATATCGCATAGAAACAAAGTTTCACTGTTAAGTTGAATGTCTTTTGGCTTTCATAATGTCCTCTAAACGTCATGGTACCGATTTGACTTATTTTTGGTGGTATCTGATGATTTCTTGCCCTATTCTTCTTGCAACACTTGTTTTAAATAAGTTCATTTCCCGATTTTGATTTTTTGAACCGTTTTTTTCCAGTATGGTCTATTACTCTAAATATTAATCAAATTTATTTGTTTGCCAGATTTTGTTTTGGAGATCCATTTATTGCAATTGAGAATAAAATGTACTTAGAAGTTAATTTATTTAATTTTACTAATAATTAACATTTTAAACGAAAGAAATAATTCCTTGTATTTGAAGACGAAAAATATAATAAATTTGTCTCGTCAATTTTAGTGAAACAAGAGAAAATGTTATGAAAGTAATCCAAGTTGTTAAATAAACTTTTTTTAAATATAAAAAAAAATTCAAAAATAATCCATATATTTAAAAGCAAATGTTTTTTCTACTCCTTTTTAAAAATATCTAAAGAATTTTGTTCCAGATTTGATTGTTCAATTAAAAATCAAGCACATTTTTATACTTTTCAGCTTTTTTTTTACTTTTTAATAGAATTCTTCTTGTACAAAAGCTACCTTACTCTATCTATTATTAAAATGATTTTTACACAATTTTTTTTATAAAAAGTTTGTTAATTTCATTACTTTTTTCAAATTTTGTTATTGCTTTTCAATTTAATTTTATATACAATCTATAGCATTGCTATTCTTATTACAACAAAACTCAAATTAATTTTGTTGTCCAATGAAACTTTTCATTCATATATTTTTGCCAAATTAAGATAAGAGTTTGCTTCCTTAGTATAGTTTTCAATTTTTACTTTCATTTCAAGCATATATTTTTAAAAATCTTCCCAACGAAATTCAGATTTTTTAAGTCTTATGAAATAACAAAGTGAGATTTTAGATAAATGATTCCATATTAATATTTTAATGCTATATTTATTGAAATATAACTTTTTATAGTTATATTTCAGTAAAAAATCATCCAACTCGAATTTAAATATAAAAAAATTTATCTATTAAAAATATGTTAAAAATCACATCTAAAACGTATAGGCTTGTTCGGGAATTAATTAAAAATCAGTGGGAAACAATATTTCTATAGATTACTTTTGCAAATATGAAATACTGTTTAGTTTTATTATACAAAAGGAAAATAGTTCAAACTTTTCATGATCCATCGTTTTTTTTTCCTTCAATTAATTGTTGTTTTTTGGTCGAAGGTGTGGAATATGATAGATTTGAGTCCAATTTACTTCGATACAAGAATGTATTTCTTAACAACATTCTAAGGACTACTTCAATGAAAACGTTCAAAAAATTTTCCTTTGACTCTAGTTATTGAATGCATGAGAAATATTTATAAAAACGCAAGAAAAAATGGTGAAAATTCCAATAAATGTTGCGATAAGCGTGATGAAATGGGCCAACAGTATCTCCTGGGATTTTTGGCGATAAATTTTACTTTTTGCAGTTCTCTCTAGTTGAATCGATTGCGACCATAAAACTAAAACGACAGTTTTCTCGATGAGACCGTGGGCAGTAAAATTGAAGATTTTATCAAGATATGATACATTTGTTGATTCCTTGAATAATCCTGCTCAGCAACAACGCTTTTAGAAAAGATATTAAACCAAATGTTTTGATATGTCCATCATTTCGAACTTTATCTCCACTGGAGAATCTTAAAATCTCCCGCTTCATTTTATGTGTCATATAAAAGATCCTTAGAGGTATAGAAGGATTTGACTATCAATCAAGTTTTGATACTTTTGCAAATTATATTATAGTTTAAATTCTACTTTAACTCCATACATGCTTGGACTTTTTGGAACTTAAATAAAATAAATTGCAAAATAAGTCTAAAGAATTTTTTATGGAAATGAAATCAAAGGATTGTCCTTTTCATGTTCAAAACATTTTTTTGTTGGAAAAATATCAAATATTTTATTCGATCATTGTTGCAATATCTGCAATTCAAATTGTATACCCAACCATTTCCAGTTCACCATGGATTGTCTGTTTTCAATGAGAACTTTATAATGGTATTTAGACCTCTCACCAATATTTTTCAGTTACAAGGAAGTAGCGATATTACAAATCATAAAGATATCGAGTTACAAATTGAAAGGCATATTTTGTAACCAAATTATTTGAGCTTAATTTAAAAACTCTTTCAATTGAAAGCATCGCGTTTAATGAAATCATGATTCTAAACACTAAAATTCTACAAATCTACAAAAGAAACCTAATAAATGCGAAAATGCTTTGTAACATCATTTTTTAACTAAGAGGGAAAGCTACGTTATGTAATTGTAACTTAATAAATCGCATTTTTTAAATTACGAATAAATGGTTTTTCCGTTTTATAAAAAGCAATCGGACATGTTTATTCCTTTTACAGCCTTTTTCTTTTCGAAAGTTTTTTCAACAAGGATTTGTAGCAAAAAGGAAAATAAAACATTGGATAATGGACAATTAATTGTATTTAACTATACAGTAAACACTTCGTATAGCATAGCTTTCTGAAATTACAAAACACGCGCACATAAAGAATGTTTTAATGTATCTTCAATTTTTAAGATGAGTCACGTCGCCATGTGTGCTATCAAAAAGAAAGTCAGACCATTTCGCTTTGTCTTCTAGGAATTTAAATTTATATTTCCATGTAGAAATCCAACAGATTTATTGAACATCAATTTATTGTTTTTTCATTTGGTTATAATCAATATTAAAAACAATTAGTGTTAAGCTTATATTTCCTTTTTCGAATACAGTAAAAGCTCTTTATTCGCGGGAGTTATATGTTCCATAAATATGCCACGAATACAGAAACCGTGAATACGGGAATGGTAATTTATATGGGATTATAGGGGATACGCTCCTAGGTGAAAAAATAATAATCTATATACATATATATAAAAATCAATTTAATTCAAGTTTTTGAACATTTTGATTAATTATCTTAAGGCCTAGGCAATGGTTTGAAGAATTTTGTCATTTTCTCTTTCTTGGCAGTTTTTAAAAGCTCCTGCAATTCAGACTGATACGCAGCAGTCGCATTAGCAATTTGCCTCTTAAAAATAAGACTTCGTTCCATAGACGGATCAATGTTCATAAAGAAATCGCAAAGCTCATTTGCCATTCTTAAACCTTCACTAAGATTCTTCAAATTAAATGTCACATTTCCAGTACTTGTTGAAGCCTCTTCTTCAAAGGGTTGTGAATTTAATATTTCCCCCAAGTCGGTTTCAGTAAAATCTTCGTCTTGCGATTCAAGCAACTCCTGAATGTCACTTGTTTCTATCTGTTCGAATACATCTCGTTCTATTCCATTCGCGATTTCGGCTATGTTACACTCAAAGTTTGAACTTGCACAGATTCTTCGTCATTTTCAGCAGTCAGAGCAGGACACAGTGTTTTCCAGCATGACTTCAATGTGTGTGGCTTCAGCTCTCCGAATGATTCTTTTATGTTTACGATGCATTTTGCTAGGTCAAATTTCTTCCATCATTCCATGACATTCATATCAGGATTACATTCCATATTAACCAATATGATTTTGATAATTCGTCTAATGTAATAAAGCTTAAATGCCTGGATTATTTCTTGGTTTATAGGTTTAAGCAAAGCCGTCGTGTTGGGAGGTAATAATGTCACTTTTATATTTGGATGCATAGTTTCAAGCTCGCTAGGATGATCTGGTGCATTGTCAAAAACTAGAAGTGCTTTTAAGTCTAAATTCGGTTTTTTCAAAATAAGTTTCAACTTCAGAAACAAAACATTTCCGGAACGAGTCACAAAAAATAGTGCTTGTAACCCATACTTTCTTATTAGCACACCAAAACACTGGCAGTTTGAATGAAGAAACCGCGAATAAAGACATTTTTAGCCGAGAATATAGGAATTGGGTCGCATTTTTTTAATCCGTGAATAGTGAAAACGCGAATGAAGGAAGCTCGAATAAGGAGCTTTCACTGTATTATAAAAGTAGAACATTGAATATTTTACAATAAGGATATGGGAGAATAACAAGATATGTTGTATAACAGAATTTTTAATTTTGATATAAATAATTTCTTTTGAAATATTTTTAGATGAATTTATATTTATTTGATCCATTTATGTCAATTTGTTTGATTTTTTTCATTTCTCTTTGGAAGGTTAGATCCCAAATACTTGGAAAAACATTTTTAGTATCAAATTATCTTTTATGATCACATGAAATACAACATGAATACATTTCACAGTAATGTATTTTTATTTATTAGCAATATTTTTTGAAGAAATTTATGATCCATTTCAGCTCTAGAAACAACTTATTACAATTCTAATCCTAAAACAGGTTATTATGATTTATAATAAATTTACTAGAAAAAGTAAACTATCTGTGCCCTGACTTATATATTATATCATAAATTATCTAAACAATATTTCAGTTAATATTCTGATTTATCAAAAGCAATTCACTGCCAGCAGCAATCACTCTATTTCCAGCGACACGTAATTGGCGCCATTCGTCAGTTTTCCGAATTAACTTCCGCCATCTTGATGCTCGCGGGAGAAAGGATAACTAATTATTATAAATATCGTTTGCGCTTTTCTTTAAAGATTTAAAATCTTATTCACATGCCTTCGGGTAGAATATTGGAATAAAAGGATCAAAACCTTTCTTGAATATTGGTGTCTCCGCGCAATAGATTGCCTAATGTTTATTTTCAAAAAATAGAAACGAGGCATTTTAGAAGTTCTACTGGTATATTAATTAGAATATTTACAGGAAGGGAATGTCAACAAAGTTGTAATATTATTTGGTTAAGAATTCGA
Organism: Argiope trifasciata; assembly: GCA_026543055.1. Taxonomy (NCBI): domain Eukaryota; kingdom Metazoa; phylum Arthropoda; class Arachnida; order Araneae; family Araneidae; genus Argiope; species Argiope trifasciata. Next base: position 4,981,975 of record JAPMOQ010016150.1, on the reverse strand, counting down.
ATTTCATTTCCCTTTTTTTACAATGCATAAACTATATGTAAAAGTACTAATTTTTCGAAGAATTTAAATATGATGCCTAAAAAATAAAATAGAGAACTTAGGAATATGTAAATATCATGCTAGGATTAAATATTTTTAAGATCTTAATGTCTTAAAAATATATCAATTACTATTAAAATATAAATAAATAAATATACTACAACGATTTTACTATAATGATTTATTTTAAAAATTAATATTTACATCCTAAAATTTTTAACTCAGTCACAATTAGTAAATATAAAAAAATTAAAAATACTTTTACATACGAAAACATGCCTCTTATTTTCGCATTCCTTATAAAAAATATATATTTAGAAGAACGAAATGAAAAGAGATAAATTCATCTGCTCTTTTTAAAATTAGATATACAAATCCAATGAAAATGATATTAGTTTAAGAATATTTCCATACGAATAAAATTAATAGAAAACATTTTTAACACAATAACAAAATGGTGATAAAAATAGCAACATATTTTAAAAATGCAGTCTACAGAAATGTTATAGATTCAGACAAAATGAAAACTGTCTTAAAAAGATTTAAATCTTATTTCTATATCGAATAAAATAAATTTGATTTAAAAAAATGAAAATAAATTTGAAAAATTTTATTCTAAATAGGATTGGAATAAGCTGATATATGCAAATCGAGTATTAGGATATTCTATTTTATTTCCAATTTGTTTTTCAAATAAGATTTTAAGCTAGATAAAAATGAGAAATATACCATGAGACGTTTTAATATTTATGTGATGTAAAAAGTTTTAAAATAAAAATGTGTCTATCTTCGATATTTTTATTAATATTTCTTAACAAAAAGGTTTTTAAAAAATGGTAAATTTTAGAAATAACTCCACATTTATGATCATTTGATGTAAAACATATCAGTTTGAAAGACGAACAACGACAGCCCGATGACTTTAAAAAAATCAATATGCCGAACATGAAGCGAAAACATAAGATTCATTTATTCATCAGGCAAATTTTGAAATTAAAATGTATTCATCTTGTATATGTTCTGCATTATTTTATAGCTCGCTGGAGATGGTGTCTCGAATAAGTTATTTGAAAAGCCTTCTGTTGAATATTTCAATTCAGACCTTATATTAATGAATACAGTTTTCTATGCCGATTCAACTCAAATATGTTTTATAGGAGGTTAGAATATTTAAATAATTATTCTTTAGAATCAATTCAAAAACTATTTAATACCTTTCTATAAAAATATTGAAAGTCGATCTGAAAGCAGCTTTTAAATCATGTATTTATTTATTTATTATTATTTTCAAAGAATTTTATAAGGATTCTTTTACTAATTTTAAAAAAAGTATCCTATATGAAATTTAAAATAAGCGAGCATATTATTGTAATAAATTGAATCCTTTTTGAAAATTTGAAAGATATGTAGTCATCACATTAAAAAGGAATTATTCGTTGAAATTCAAACTAATAATATATTTAATTCCTGATTATTCTTATTCACATCAATAGAAAAACAGTATTAAATTAATATTGGTCACTTCAATATCCCGAGACTACACCATTTCGAAGATTCTACCTTAATAAGGAGGGAGATTTCGAAGTCTCACTACAATCTATGATTTTGATTTCCACACCATTAGATTCTTTTTTGTTATTTTTGTCCATGTATATATTTCCATGCATCGTTTCTGATTTACTATCTTATTTAAACTCGAAATTACGTATTGACTGCTTATGCTGTTGATTTAAGCGACAAAAAAAATTGGGAACTGGCAAGAAAAGTAATTTAAATAATATCAAAAAATGAAATGATTATTTATTGCTGTTAATATCAATGTTATCAAAAATTCGATGAGAAATAAAAATGTGCTTGAAGCTAAAATATTTTTTTAAACAGGTGAATTACCAAATTTCAAGAACATGATTCCATGTATTCATCCTGATGTAATGTCTAGATCTCTCACAGTAAATAAAAAATGCTCTAAAGTATTTTATTGTGAATCATGAGCTGTGTTTGGATATTCCTATTTACAAAAATGGCTGAATTTTGAGTAAATAATTCACTACCAAATGAGACAATCTAAAGTTTTTACTTATGCACTTGTCATAGATAAGCCTGCTTTCAGGGTTTTAAGCTGAGTTTGTGCAATAGCTGGTGAGGTTAATGATCTCTAAGCACCCGAGAGCAAAATTCTGACTCCTAGCTCATATGAAGACGACACACACACGCACACACAATCCTTACTAGGTCCCTTTCTAAAAGGAAACTTTTTCACACACCTCACAGATAGAACAAAAGGGGAGGAACAACCATGCCGACCTGCGATTCCGACTTAACCCCTCGCAGATCACGGGGAAGACAAGCTTAACCCTAGGGCAGAATGTCGGTAAATCTAAAGTAGTAAACATAAGAAGAAAGATATGCCAAAAAATCTTAATTTATTGAAGAAACAAGAATGCATGAGGAAAGTTCAGTAATAAATTTCAATTTGTTGGATATTATGTTCTTAAAACATGCTAAAAATGTTTAATTTAATCAAAGTAAGATGAGATTATCTAAATACAATAAAGAGCAATTGGGGGCTAACTTTTCTATGCCATTAAAGATTATTTAATACAAAAAAAAAATATAAGAACATAAAATTCTTTATGAAGAGAAAACTCTATATCACATTAGATCAAAGCCAGTTTTTTTATTATGATGCATAAGATTCTTATCGTATGTAGAAAAAAGTACTTAAGAAATCGCTGAGTCTATTCTTATAAAATCTGCAGTGTATCAAGCTAAGGCCTTATCGTAAAAATGATCACTTTTATTTTTATGGCAGCATTCGATCCACCATGACAGAAAGGTGCAAAAAGTGGAATTTATTTGCTGATATTCCAGGAAACGCTGTTCGACCGTACTCCCTCTTGCCCACATTTATTTCCCATTTTTAGGGATATTTCTGGAGCTTTTTGTAATTTCCAGAAGACGAAAAGCTATTGGAATTTTTCGAGTACATAAATTATTTAGTGACTGTAACGCATGAGTTGCTTACGAAAATTTTTGCATTGTAACACTCCTTCAGCAATGTTGTAAAATAAATTCATGCTATATTATTAAATCATCGTTGCCGCATTCTTTCTAATAAAAGTATGCATTTGATTTCTTTGATCGATGAGGTAAACGTAAAAATAAATATTAAGTATATGAGATGCACCGAGAAATAGGATTGCATTTTATATTCGCAAATATGTTTAATTCCGTTCCTTAGTAATTAGTATCTATAATTCTAAGTTTTTACAAGTAACCATCTAATTAAGAATCATTAATTTACAATACGTTATCAATGCATCACTCTGATCTTCTTCATGTATATACAATAAGCAAAATATTATTTTTATTAAAAGGAATTGGAAGAAAATTCATTTTGTTATATATTTTTACTCGCATATAAAAATATAGTTTGCTTGTATGGATTTAATTTTATTCACTTAAAAATTAAAAGATGATGATTATTTTATTGGTAAATTAACTTTACACATATCAATAATAATATGCCCTTTCGTAGCTGTTTTGATTCGTTCTAAGAGAAACCAAATTATAAAGCATTCTTTAATAGCTATTTGGGTTTGTACAATGAGAAACCAACAGTATCATGTTGCTTTGATTGCTACTTTGAGAAACCAATAATATTATGCTCTTCTGTAGCTGTTTTGATTCCTACTTCGTGAATCCAATAAAAAAATTGCTTATTTAAGTGGAAATAAGACATGGGATATAGTGTTAAACTTCAGTTTGATGTATAATATGTATCAAAATAATAAGATATGACTTTAATTAGCTTTAGATAAGAAGAAATGACGTAAAATAAATATTAAAAACTAGATAGAAAATAAACCGTTCTTTGACTCTAGAAAAAAATGCCTGATAGTAAAATTCTTTATGGATAAAATCTCAAATTTTAAGACATACTAGAAATACTTTCTTTTACTATACGAGAGTCCCATAGTCTTTACGAGAGTCTTATAGGACCGAGCAAAATAGCATAGGGGTATCGCCAAATATGTAAAATCTGTTGTGTTGCAAGAATAGATTTCATCGTTTAAGATCTTTTTTTCACTTTTATGTCTGCATTCGAGTCACTAGGGAGCGAAGTGGTAAGAGTAGAATATATTGGCTGATATTTATTTTCAGAAATACAATTCGATCATTTGCTCTTTGCAATAGCTCTCAGAGGAATTTTCACTCTTTTATTTCACAGCTCTTTGCTCTCAAATTATCTAACTAGGTTAAAAACTTGAATTAGTAAGAAAACTCGTAATTTAATTTTTTGCAGTTTTAAGAAATCCAGTGATGTCTCTATGTCAATTGGAAGCTAAATTATAGCAAACTATAGAAATGTAAGTCATGGTTACTTATGAGCATTTAAAATCTTTAAATGTATTTTTTAAATCAAGGTTTTTTTTTTCTTAATTATTTTGTTTCTTAATTCTGGTATTGTCATATCTCAAAAAATAATCAAGGTATCTCACCGAAATATGTCATCAGAGTATATTGTACAAAATGCAATAAACTATGGATTTGATATTAAATATTCTAGGAGTCGATTTACGATTGTTTAATTTTAATATTGCAGATAAAATTCCAAAATCACATAGATAATTTCATATATCATAGGCAAGCATTTTATTTTTAAATATAATCCATAGGTAATAATTAGTTACATTCTAAGGTACATGACACATGTAATATTGGAAAGGAGAATAAGAAACTGTAATCTTTATTTTTTCAAGAATTATCCTAGTTTTTAAAAATAAATGCTAAAAATTGCATTAAAATATGCTGTTTTTGTTCAAAGGCTACATATATATATTTAATTTCACTTTTTTCTCATTTTATTTTTAGGTTAATAAAAAATCTTATATAAGCATTAATATTGCAATGTTGAATAATTTCTTGCTGATTTTTTGTGAAAACTAATGCTTTATTTTCAAAAAAAAATCACTAGCCACTAATTTCTGACAGTATTTGAATTACACGTCGGAAATACACTTCTTGTGAGGCTATAAAACAGACGACTGGTATCTTCATAAAAATGGAAGGGCTTCTCAGCTATATCATGTGCCATTGACAAGTGGTAGTCGGAAGGGCCAGGGTCTGATAAATACGTAGGTGGGATAGGACTTCCCATTTAAACTTTTCCAAATAGATTTTTGCGAGTTTTCCAACATGTAGCAGAGCGTTGTCGTGTTGCAAAATGACCTTGTTGTGTCTCTGGCGGCCGTTGTCCTTGTTGTGTCTCTGTCATATAGCGGCCGTTTTTCCTTCAATGTTCGGCTTAATATCTACAGTTTTTAGTCTGTAGCGTGATGGTTTCATTTGGTTTGAGCGACTCATAATAAACTATACCCAGTTGGATTCCACCAAGTGCAGAGCAGAAGCTTGGGAAATGGATATTCGGATTTGCTGAAGATGTTGATGCATGGCCTGGGTTCTACGCTCTCGGTTATCGTAGTATACGCATTTTTCATCGCCATTTACGATCGGATGCAAAAATCCTTTTCTTTACTGTTGTTCAAGCAGTTATTCACAGTTTAAAAGCCATTCGACATTTCTTGGTTTCATTTCGTACGCCAACCAGTGGCATTTCTTTTGAATCATTCCTAATGCTTTCAAACGTTTTGAAACTGCTGTTTGATCTACATCTAAGGATTCTGCAGATTCAGTTGGAATTTGACATGAGTCTTCGTAAAGTAATGCTTCCAAATGTTCGTCTTCAAACTTCGGTGCGCCAAAGCGATATTTATCTTTAAAATCATTATTTTTAAAGCGTCTAAACCAGTTTCTACAAGTTGTTTCAGACAGAGCATGATGGCCTTCAGTATCAACAAGAATTCTGTGAGCTTCAACTGCAGATTTTTTTGAATAAAATAGTGTAGTAGAATTCCCCGCAATTACTATTTTTTTGGTATGAAATTTGACGTATTTAACGGTGTGAAAAATAATGCTGTTCGCACTTTTGCGAAATAACATACTCTGAATTTCAAGCTTGCTTATAGTACTTGTAAATAGATATATTATTATAATAAAGTAACTCAATCAGTTCGAGTTATGCCAAACCTTTGAAAAACAGCGAGCAGTCATTCAACTATCCATTATTATTATTATGAAAAATATCCTCCGAACCTAGTCGGATACTTTAAAGTAAATGTAAAACTTTTAAAACAACTTTATCTCATCAATTATAAATAACTTCTATACGCATCTACTTGAAGCGTTTATTTCTATTCCAACTCTTCATCAAGAATGTTGTTAAAATGATAATAAGTCATTTAATAATATTTATACATCGTTACCAAAGTGTTCCTGGTAAATATAAGCATTTTATTTATTTAATAAAAAAGATAAACAATATATATTTTCCTTTTATCTAAAGATATGGGTTCATAATAATTCGTAAGACTCCTAAATTTTCTACCTTTTTTAATTTCTGCACATTTACATTTTATGCTTAGTTAACTATCATTCATCTTTAATTATTTTCATCTAACTGTTGCATTATTAAAAGTTTCCTTATGTTTCTGAACAAAGTTAGAATAAAATCAGTAACTTAAATTTAATTATGTAGATACAGTTTCATTCAGTGGCGGGGAGGTAGTCGGTTGTACACAAGACGCAGTAGCAGCTTAAGTTTCTAAAGGGTATTAAAAAGTGCCATTTTGATTTTATTAATACAGACAATTTTATATTTGTAAATATGCAAGAAATATTTTTTTCTAAAAGAACGATTTTTTAAGTGTACCAAAATGCGTGTTTTGTTGCAACTGTATTAGTTCACATATGTTTAAATATTATTACTTGAAATATTCTAAATACAATATGCATAATATAATGTCTTAGGGGTACAATATTTTTCTTATGAAACTATTTAATCAGAAGCAAAAACTAAAGGTAGACTAGCAAGTATTTTTTGCTGTTGTTTAAATAAACAACTTGTGATTAAAGTATTTAAAACCATTTAGAAAACAACATGAATTCAATTCCAAATCAATATACGGCCAAATCTCATAGTCTCCGCTTCCGTCTTTAAAGTTTTCGATAAAATTGTACATTGGAAGTATCCATTTGTCTTATAGTAATATGCTTGAGAACATGAAATTTAATGCTCAACTGATTGAACAAAAATGTTTATTTGTAAAATATTTCTTTAACCAGCAGAGAAATTTATTTCATACAGAGCTAATCAACCAGTTTTTATTCCAATCAATACAACAAACGTGAATTTATATAAAATTGTTGTTGATGGTAAAATTCATAAACCAAGTTCTCAGCTATCAGCTGAATTTAAAATCGGTATTTTTGTATGCTGCTTTTATTTATAACTGATATAATTCAATTATAATTTCACTTAATTAATCTTTTTGCATTTTATTTCAATATATTATGCTTAGATAGAAATAGAAGATATATACTTGAATATACAATGTTATTAAAATTCTCTAATAAAAAATATTTGTTTATATCTCTTTTTTGTACGTTAATACATAAAATTTATTTATTTTGCATGTGCAGGCAAACATTTTTATTTCTTTTTTAAGTCTCTGTTTAAATATTTATAGAATTGAATTGATATCATTGTGACAATAATTCTTGTCGTTATTATCGTAATAATTCCAATTTAGTTCCAGCTGTATATCCAATTATTATTTATAAATTCAACAGCTATACAGCATCAGCAAATTTCATTGTATTTGAACAACTCTTTTATTATCGAATAAGTTGACAGAATACATAATACTATAATGATATATATTTTTATTATATTGTTAAAAGAATATCCTAACATCTAAACAACTTCAGAAAAAAATTGTATGTTTTAACAAATTGACAATGAAAATCTTACATCACGTCTTCTATTTCGTGTCATAAATTTTCCTTCAAAGACATTATTCAGATAATGACGTGGTTTCCGAACAGCAGCCAATGACAAGCAGGGCATCACTGTATTGTTTCCAACAAAGAGTAATTGGTGACATTCGTCAGTTTATGGAACTTCAGCCGCCATCTTGGATACTCTTGGGAGGAAGAGTAACTAATTACTGCGATGAACATCGCTTGCCCTTTTCTTAAGCTCTGGAAATTCTAGTCACTTCGGATGTGAAAAATAACTGGCTCGTTATTTACATATAATTCTCTAAAGGATTGCTCTTGCTGAAATATTACAAAAAGTGGAGAACATTTATAAATGGTTTTCGATGTTTCTACATAAGACATGCTCTAATGCTTATTTTTAAAAAAAATACTGTGGAAGACGTTTTGCTGGTGTGTTATTTAAATGTTTACAGAGGTACAAAACGCTGCTAGTTAATTGGTTATACATTCGAATTCTTTTGAAGAGTATTTCTTTAAAATCATTACATTCGAAAAGCAAAACTTCTGAAATTCAATTTCTTTTAAATTAATTTAAGATTGCCGTAAAGAACAAACTGACAGGTATTAAAACTATGTTCTAACAGACAACTTTTAAATGAATAAGGATATTATATTCATTCGAATGGATTGCAAATAATATTGGATAATCATAAATTAACACATCGTATCAGAGCCCTGAATATGAAGAAATTCAAAGCTTGGTAGCTACTACTCTCCTCCTGATTAAGGTGTTTGAATTAAATCTGATTGAAAGGACCACACAAGAGCATTAGTAGGAACTAAAGTTGAGTTCTACGGGCCAGCATCGACCACGGTACAACCCTTCTTATGTGAAGCACGTTCCATCATCGATAGGAGGTAGCCGAAAACCCATAATTTCTAAGTGGTGAAAAAAAACTATACCGGGAGCTTTTCATTCTCATTTCTCAGGTGGTCTCACCTGTGGGTGTTCAAATCATTATAATCTTAAACTGTCTTCTCCGATTCGACTGAAGGCACATGGAAAAATCTAAATTATGAGATCCTCAAAACAGCAACACTGGCAAGAACTGTGGCCGATTCTTAAGAGCCCTCACCGGCCACGTTACAATACTTCCATAAGGAAGTATATCCCATCATGGATGGGAGAAGCCTGGCTCCCACTTATTTCTTTACTCACCAAGGTGACAGTAACTAACCACTAAACCGAAAGCTCTTATCCTAAATTATGACCCAGGGAAGGGATTGTAAAGTATGATCAGAAATTTAATCATATACATTCTTTTTCGTCTCTAACCGGGATTGAAAATCACGAAAATCGTTTGTGATTTAATTATTTTAGTTAATTACTTTTATTTGTATCTTTTTATTCTTTGTATACTTATTCATATCTATAAATGAATACTAATAGCGCAGTATGCTCAACCCAGAAGTACGCTTGAAATGTGAGGGGAGTGCTCTTGAGATTTTTTTGAAAACAATCATATCCGTTGGTGGGTAACTGGTGCAGTAAGCACCCGCTCGCTCTCCGTTAGCGGCAAACAGTATTATTTGTTCTCTCGTTGTTAGCGGCTCTTTCTATATTTCAATGTATATATATTTCCTTGTATATCTGTGATCGGCATCCATGTTTTGTATATATACATTTGTGTGTGTGTGTGTGTGTGAAAATAAACAAGAAAAAGGAAAGAAGAATTTTTCCTTGGATTAAATACACACACACCCAGCACTACATAAACACCGTTCCAACAAAGTCCTTGGGCTGTTTCCAAATGGGAATTTAATGTTAAAAAAGTGAATCAACATTGTTTTCTTAAGTTATAATTTGTTGATTGCTATTAAGAATAGCATCTTCCTTAAATATACCATTAAATCTATGTATGATTACAACTTAATTTATAGATGGAATAAATAAATGAAATATAATAATGCGTGGAAATCGATAACTTTAAATATATTAATGAATGAATACATATGTTGAATTACATAAATTTTAAGTCTAATTTCACATTAAAATTACCACTTTATTAATTGAATTTAAATAAATGCTTCATGTTATTTCCATTCCACTGAAAATTTGACAAGGGATTAAATTTTAAATTATTTCCTACTTATACTAATAAATTATAAATATATTCAAAACTAAAAGGTTGAAAATTACAAAAATTCTTCTATAGAAACTTTCTTTTAAAAGAGTACACAATAGTACGATATAATAAAATTGTAAGATCAAAACAAAATTGAAAAATGTATTGTGAATAATATTAAAATAGGATTTCGGTCTATATATATACATATATACAATATAATATTGGTTGAATATTCTTATGTAGTTCTACTTTTTATATATTTTTGTTTCATTTGGTGATGTTTTTTAATGTTTTGCTTTGTTTTTGTGTTTTTTGCTGTTTAAATTGGTATGTCTCTTTTGCCTTAATTTTTGGGAGATTTTCGGGTCACGAGGTGTCAACATTTTTGACCATTGTCCATCAATGCCTCACAGAAAAAAAAATCCCTTATTTGGATCCTTGCCTGGGAGTGAGCCTTGACGAATTTTTCAGTATTCTTTTTCTATTGGTTATAGTTTTAATTCGGTTGTGTTCCTTTTTGCTTGGCTTATTTTGTTAATTTAGATTCATTTGTATTTTAGTTGTAGCTGCATTTGCGCTCACCAAATACAATGATTTACTTTTTAAAAACTAAAAAAAAAATTTAATTTTTAAACTTGTTTGAATCCCTAATAATTTTTAGTTTCGATTCCAATTTTAGTTTCGTTTCCGTAATTAGTACCGTTTTTGTTTTCATTTACATAATTTTATTAATTATATTAATTTGGATTTGTTTCATTAATTGGTTCTATTTCATTTATCTTTCATTTTGTTAACTTTTAGCGTGTAATTCCGAATTGAGTTTTAATTTCGATTTCGACCTAGTTGGTTTCGTTTTAATTTTTGTTGACCAGGAAATGGGTTTTAATTGTTATAATAATTTTATGGTTATATATATATTATTGTAATTTTACTAAAAATGTATTTTTAAACTTCTTATACATAAATAAAAGCATGTTTCTATTATATTTTCATGAGCGATAAAAATAACGAATAATGGGAAAAAGAAAATAGAGATATCACTACTGAAATTCAGAACAATATTAAAAAATTTTTAATATTAGCTTTAAATATGTGTATTCCAGAAAAGAAGGGAAAAAACTAAATAAAAGTAACTAAAGATTTTTTTGTTATTTGTAAATAAGGTTATTTTATAAATGCATGATACAAGAAAATATGACTTAAATTTATGAATTAAAGAGCTTTTATCAATATCATTCTTACAGTCTGACTTTATTAGTTAAAAAATTATCCTGGATCCAAATGAAAGACGTCTTTAATTTAATTTCTAAAATGTCTTTTAAATTATCACAATATATTCAGAGCAATATAAAGAATATTTTGCTTTGAATAGGAAATACTTTTTGTGATCGTTATTATTTCCATGAATAAAATATAAAACTAAAAAATAAGAATTAATGAATATTTTATCTTGCTTCAGAATTTTTTAGAAATTATATTTATCGTCTGCAGTTTCTTAAATCAAATCAAATCAAATTTTTATTTAAAAATGGTAAGCATTCGATACCTAACACGGAGAAATAAACTGTAAAAAATAACTGTTTCCATCATAAAATATTCTCACAGGGAAGTTTTTATTTTATTATAGGCTAATTCAAACTGTTCGTTTATTTTTCAATAAGTTTTCAATAAACAGCTCTGAATTAAAGAAGGTGTGCAGTGTTCGATAGATTATTTATTAGGATATTTCAAATCAATGCAAAAGGTTTTGAATCGAATAAAATTGTTAGATAAAAACATTCTAAACCTAATAATAATGATAGCAATGGAGTTCACACAAGGAAAAATAACGGCATTTGAAAGATTTTTAATGATTTTATTTTGTAGTGGAACAAAAGCAGAGATAACTAGAGAGATTTGAATTTAAATACCAACACGAAAGGGATTAATTTATATCTGAAAAGCGGAATTCAAATAAAAGCTGTTTGTTCAAAATAGGATTTAAAGAAAGTCACTCCTGACTATTTAGCATTGAAGCATTTCCTTTCATTTCATCCTTAACGTTGAGGATCATATTTAAATCTTTTTGTCTGGTTTACGTGAACAAGTTAGGCATTTGAAATTTCTCGAAATGTATTGTTCCGAAATATTTCAACAGACACATTCCCAAATTGAAAAGGTTATTAGAATAGAACATTTTTGAAAGAGCAATTGAATCTCCAGAAAATGTTAAAAATGCAATATTTCGTTTAGAAAATTGTGTATTACAAAGTAATTTCAAATATTTTTTGAATTAGTTACAATATAGTGATAATATTTGAATGTATATAGGATCGTCATAATTAAAGTTCCACTTTGAAATAATCATAAGATAAAAACTACTGACCCAAATATTATCAAACCTGGTAATAGTTGAAAGAAAGTTCTGGAAACTTCTTTTCCTCCACTTTAAAGTTCAAAAACTCACCACCAAGATCAAAATGGCGCTGCGTTAAATATTGTTTGTAAAAAAGAATACCAAAGCAATTGGGTTGATCAATGTGTTTGAATTTCAATTAACAGTTTGAAGCATGTTTACCTCTTATATATTATAATTTAACAACTGTAAAACTTTAAAAAATGACAAACATATTTTTCAGTATCAATAAGAAATTTTCATTAAAAAATTCCTTTTTTATATATAGGCTATTTTAAATTCAGTACTATAATTCAGTAATTTAAATTACACCCGAGGATACCTCGAAATTGAGGAAGAGATGCATCTCACACACCCACCAAGTATGCAAACTGTGAGAAATCTGCCTCCTCCCATCGATGACGGGACATATTTCCTACGGAGAGAGTTGTAACGTGGCCAGTGATGACCCATTGGAATCAACCACAGTTGCCACCAATGTTACTTTAGACTCAGTCCGGTCATTCAGTAATTTTTTCGTGTGTATTTGGGTGGGTCGAAGAGTCAGTAGTATGACCTACTATAGATGGTATTTCAAATTCAGTTTATTACCTACCTAAACCCAAGTTGGCGCTATGCTATTCGATTACGCAATATTAATTGTATCTAACATAAAGAAAGTATTTTATAGAGTAAATTCCTTATTAAATGAAGGGAAATAAAATATTGTTTAATATTTATTTTATTTCCCTTCATTTAATTTTCTTCATTCTGATTTGTAGCAAGTTATATGAATGCAGTTTAATATATGATTATATCGCCTATTTGAAATTTTTATACCTTTGTTTTATTATAATAAAACGATTCAATAATCACTACTCCATAATTAGTGTATTACTATAACCTTTTTGAGGTTTTATAAAATTTGTGGCAAACCTTTATTGTTTTAGTAATTATATTATTACTCCTGTGGTCTATAAAATATAAAGTTGGATGCCCAACTTTCAATATACAAATAATGCTAATAAAATTGAGCAAATTGCTGCATTATTATTCACAGCACATTACAGCATCATTATTATTTCTGACAGCTAATTATTATAATATATGGACAATTCATTTCATAACAAGCAGCTTTTTACAATTAAAAAGAATTAGCAAACTGAAGCTAAAAACTTGTCACACGTCTTCCATTTCATTTCATATCATAGATTTTCTTTAAAAAAAATCAATATGTCAAATAATGATGGCCACTGCAAGCAGAAACCATTGACACAAAGAAAGTCACTGCGGTATTCTTTGCAAAGAATAAAAGGCATCATTTGTCATGTCTTCGGGAAATAAGGGCTGCCATTTTGGAAAACTCTTGGGAGGAAGAGTAACTAATTATTCTGATGAATATCATTTGCCCTTTTCTTGGTCTCTGGAGATTCCAGTCACTTCAACCGTGGAGATTAAGCACCACCTTATTTACATATAGTTCCCTAAAGGCCTGCTCTGGTGAAAGGGGAATAATACTGAAATAAATAGGACGAGCTTATTCTTGAATTTCGGTGCATCCATCATAAAAGGATCCCTGTTTTTTATTTCAAAAATGGAAATGCTGTGAAAGAAATTCTACTAGCTTATTTTTTTCGAATATTTAGAGGAATAAAATGGCAACAAAACTCTGTAAGTATCTGGTTATGTATTCGAATTTTTTCGCGGCGTATTTCTTCTAAATCGTTTGCATCGGAAAGGACTGACTTTTGGAATGACTGAACTTCCACTTTCCATTTGCATACGTTTTTCGTAATGGAGGCAAATGATAGAACGAGAATATAGGCTTTTATAAGATGACTTTAAAGTAAATGTGCACTTTTATATTTTTGTGAGTGAATTGCACTTTTGGAAAAGCATAAAATAATAATGGCTGAGCCGAATGTGAGGTAAGACATTATTTTTTCAAATTATTTTCGTGTTTTATATTTCTTTATTATTTTTCAAGAATATCGCATTGTTTTCTGCTTGTTAAAATAATTCTATATTCTTGTTTAAAATAATGATTTCGGTACATTTTATTGATTTTCAGAGAAGCCGAAGTGTTACTACTACTACTACTTAAGTTAAGAATACAATTCTTTAAAAATTAATTTAAGCAAAATTGTATTTTAAATATAACGGCTGAATGAAATGTGTTTTAAAATTGATTTCTAGAAAATACAATTTCTAAAAAGAATTTTCCTTTTTATAAAAAATTATAAAAAGGGATTCATTTTTGTTAAAATAGACAAAATTACCTTATGCATGCTTCAAAGATTAAAACTTTTTTGATGGTTTTTTAAAATTTTTTTATCACAAAATGGGAAAATATATATATGTTTTAAAAATATTTGCTAATATTGATTATAATACCAATAAAAACGAAATTATATTCAATATAGAGAATACTAATTATATGCACCGGCTGGTGTTAGGATTTTAGTGTCTATAATCCTAGAGTAATGTTTTAGTGCACGAAAACAAAACGGAATCATACATTTCATACATGATTAAAATTTGATGAATCAATTAAACCGGTTTAAATTTCAAGGTAACAATGCAAAGTATTGTTAAAAATTTTTTAAAAACAATATTTTTTTTAAAAAATTGCTAAAATTTAGGAAAAATTCTCACTATTATTAAATAGAAAATTTAAATTAAAAATGCAATTTTAAGGAATTCAATTTTGGAAATTAAAAAGATAAATTTTGAAACTATAAGGTTTTTTGATTTTTTTTTATCAATTTTTGAAAAGAAAAATAAATTTGTAAAATTTATATTTTGTGTAAAAGTATTGTTGGCAGATATCTCGGAAAACCGGTAACATTCAGCGTAATTCTTAATTACGTTTAAAAAAATTTTCAAGGTACATATTTTCATGTTTTAAATTTGGTAGCCGTAAATAAGCTCTCTCGCTCGTTGAGCGCTCATACACCAACATGCATATGCATGTATAAAACATATACGTTCGCGCACATTTACATAGAAACAACTCTCACATATACAAAACATAATCGCACGCTCTCACCCCCACAAACTTTTATTATTAGTACAGATAATTCAGGAGTAATTTTTAAAGTAATTTCTTTATGAGTTTTATAGACATATGAGAAACTATACGAAACAATGATTAGATTTAAGCAATCAAGAAACATAGACATTTAGAAATCAAGTTACTAAATAGAATTTTTTTGTGCATTCATCGATGCATGCTGGTAGAAAAAAAGATCCAATTCAACAACTTTCCTTAAAAATCAAGTTCCATCGTCAGAAAAAAAATAATCAGAGAAGGATTAAATATCAATTAAGAATATAGACTACATTATTCAACTTGATTTTGCCTTCTTCAATCCAGAATGTTGGATACTTGAATTAAAATTAAGAAAACAAGTATTATTAATAAAGTTTAGAAAATATTTGCTTAAAACATCGTCTCCCAGAATATTGATATTAGTTCATTTATCAGGCAGAAATTTTTTCCACGTGGGAAGATATCTAATTTTGTAGAAATCCAATCATCGAGGGGATTTTTGTTGTGGTCATAAGTATTAGTCTATACCCAAGAAAATCCATTGTAAGCCTCTATAGATAGTCATTTATCTTAAAGGGCAAAATATCACAGAGAATTATTCTTTGAGATTTCTTTTCTAGACTTATCATATTACCGCATGAGCTTCGAAAGTGTAATTTCTATTATACATAAATGGAAATTAAAAAAATTGATATATTTTCATTCAATTAAACGAAAAATCGTAGTTTATTTTCATTCGTTTGGTAACTTTGATGCAATGTCATTAAATATTGATCCCCTCACAGAAAATATCCCAGGTTCCAATACCTGCCTGAGGAAGATCCTTGAAAAATTCTTCTGGCAGGATTCTTCATACCCTTCTTTTGTATTATATTAAAATCTGTTCCATTTCTGAACTTAATATTTATTTCCAATTTGAATTCATGAATAAAGGAGTTTTTTCTAATATGACTTTTACAATATAACTTTATTAGTTTTAAAATATCGTATTCAAATGAAAATTATTTTTCAAATAACACACCAAGAGATTTTAAAGCGCAAATATGATATGTGATTATTGTTTCTTTCATTTTAATCAATAAAATAAAACGATAAAATATGATCCAATGAATATTTCATCTCGATTTAGAGTAAATATTAAAAATTGTACAATCGTTTTTATCTTTAAAATCTATTGTAGTTCTCTTTATTCAAAAGAAACAACATTTTAATGCGTAATGTATGGAATTGTGCTGTTTAAAAAATATTTTGCATCTTTTGTGAAATATTCTCAAATTTAAAATACGATGTGTTTATATTATGCATGAAAACCATCTATCCATTCACTTTGCAATAAATTTAAGGTAAACACATCTGAAAAAACGCAGGCACACAACTTTAGACAGGATATTAATCTGAATGCTTCAAACCTAACGCGTAATAACGTTGAATCAAATAAAATTGGTAGATAAAAGTATTTTAAATTTAATAATATAATAAAAACAACGGCAAAAAATTCACAAAAAACATAGCATTTGAAAAGATTATAATATTTTTATTGTTTAGTATGAAGACCAAAATGAAAATTGGTGTAGAGAGATTTGAATTTAAGTACCCAATGCAAAGGGGATGAATTATTTTCGGAAAAGAGAAATTCAAATAAAAGCTCCTAGTTCAAAATAGGATTTAAATTGAATTTAAGGAAGTCATCCTTTAATACTGAATATTGAAAAATTTCTTTTATTTTCCATCTTTGGTTTTCAAATACAATTCAAAATAGACTTCGTGTTTCAGCCATTTCAAATCTAATTTCACAGAACATATGGATCCAATGTAAATCTTTTAAAATATTTCGATTGAAGAATTCAGAATCATTCAGTGATTTCAATCTTTTTACTAGATATAAAGTTATGATTGAAATTTTGATTTAGTTTTTCCATTTTGTTAATAATGTGAAATCTAAATCAAATATATCTGCATTAGAATTAATGAGATAGAAAACCACACGCACGTGTGTGTGTGTGGGGGGGGGGGGTTCTGTTATTGTATACGCTTTAGATATAGAAAATTACAAATATTTCTTTCATTTTTAGCTTAGGTTATTCATATTTATTATTATTCATCTGTATGCCAGATTTTCCTTTTTGGATTAATTATTATTAAAAATAAAACGTACATAGAATTCAATTTATTTCTTTTTCCCCGAATCAGTATTTCAAAGGAAAGAAATGATAAATAAAATAAATATTATTTAATTATTTGATGAATTTTACAGGAATATGAAAAATATTATGAAAATAATCCCAGTTGTTTAATAAATTTTATTCAAATATAAAAATAAATTTCAATAATAATATATAAATTTAAAAGCAAATAATTTTTCAACATCTTTTTATATGTATCTAAAAACTTTTGTTTCAAATTCAATTGACATTTCTTTTTATTAAATATTAAAAAAATTTTTATATTTTTCAAGCAAATAATATTTGTAACGTTTTCATAGAACGCTTCTAGTACAAAAGCTATTTTACCATTTGATTATTATTAAAATAATTTTCCATTTTTATAAAAAATTTTAAGTTTTTTTTTTTCAATATTTGATTTCTAATTATATTTATATTTTTGAATTTAATTTGATATACAGTCTGTGTCAACCCTATTGTTGCTACAACGAAATTGAAACTAATTTAATTATTCTAAAAAACTCTCCAATCACATTCTTTTCCTAGTATTTATATAGGAGTTTATACTTTAGTTTATATATAGGGGTATTCAGTTTATAACTATATATAGTTTATAATTATACATTGGAGTTTGCTTTGTGTGGACATAAACTCTGTAGTATTGTTTTCACTTGCACTTTCATTTCTGAATATATATATTTTTTAAATTACAATGCAGTGCTGATGATAGTAAAATTGACAGCATGAAATTCAATTTTGTTTTGTTTTATCAAATAACAAGGTGAGAATTTAAATAAATGAGCCCATGTTATTATTTCAGGAAAAAATAATTTAGTCTTTCAAGGCAATAAGTCATTATCATTATATTATCTGCTATAAGACTACTTACCTGTCCACTACAAAATATTCCCACTTTATTTGGAAAATGGTAAAATATAAGATATTAGTTCGCCTGAATTCTATCGCACTATGAATACTTTGTACATCATTGAATGTATTTTCAAACGGCAGAATACTACAAAATTTATATTCAGATATCATTTTTGGATTAAAATTTCTTCTTTAAAAATTACAATAAGAATTCTTTTGTATATTTTTATAATTTTGGTTTTTAAATTACATTATATATATATAATATAATTAATTTTTTTATTAATTTTATTTACAAATTTGTAATACTGCTTCCCTGTGCTGTTAGTGTCCCTGTAAGGAATTAGTTTCACAGATAGTTATAGAGGATGAGAAATAGGCTCCTGCCTACGCAAACCGGCCGTTCGAACTACACCATCCCGAATGATTTATTGATGGGTTTCAAATTAAAATCCTAAAAATTCATGGAATAGAAATTTTCACAGGTGGTTCAAAAGATGAAAATTATGTAGAAGCTGCAATAGTAGTATACAACCATGGAAAAGAGATGAATAAAAGTCTTGTGCGATTATTGAATCATGCCATAGTTTTCAGGTAGAATTGCAAGCTTGAAAGATGACCACTGAATATTGTGAAAAAGTGGTCAAAAGAACAGAAGAGCTCAATATTTTCAGATTCTCTGTCAGTTCTTCAAGCCATACAGTCATCTCACAATTATAATAAGGAAATATGAACTATAAAAGAAAAGATTAAAAGTTTAAAAGTTAACATGTCCATAGAGTTGAATTGGGTTAAGGCCCATATTGGGATATATGGTAATGAAAAGGCGGATCACTATGGAAAGATGACGACACAGAAACAGAGCTTTGATATAATTGTCCCCAAATCATTTGGTGTCCTAACAGGGTCATTGAGAGAAGAAGTAAAACTACAATGGTTTGACAGATGGTATATGTCCAAAAAAGGAAGAGCAACTTTCGACTTTATTCCTGATCCAGAAATACAAATAAGAAGATACCATCCACTTATAATCCAAATTATATCTGGTCATGAGAGATTTTCAGCATATTTCCAAAGATTTAGAAGAACGCAGGAAAATAAATGCATCATTTTTGGAGAAATTGGTAGTATTTTCCACTATTTAAATAGTGTTTTCCACTAAAAATAATGATTTAGGTACAGTACTGATGGTACTAGGTAATCTCAAAACCCTGAAGGACCTGAAGTCAAGAATTGTCAGTTTTTTTCTCAACCGTTTCAGAGTATGAAGCTGAGGAAGAAGGGCAGTGATTAACTAGCTTGACGATAATGTTAGTTTGACCGATCGATCAATGTAGGGATGGATAATACGTAAGACAGCAGTCAGTCACAACAAATCCTGTCGATATTGCTATATCTTGTGGTTATGGGTGGTCGGATGTAAGCAAGAAGAGGCCTGCGCTACAATTTGGAGACATTGTTAACAAAAACAAAAATTCTTAAAATATTTTGACATATATTTTTGTCATATATTGTAAATGCTGTAAATTTCTTGACGATATATTAGTGAAGTTACGACAATCCTTCCAGAAACTTCTTTGCTCTAGAAGTAACCCAAAGTACAAAATACATTCCTAGCCTTTCTAATAAAGAGTTTTTAAAGCTTTATTAGAAATTTTTTCAAATTCGTTATTAGAATGGTATGACTGTTCTGCCTGAAAACATTCTTAACGAAAAAATACGCATCAGTTATGTTTATAAAAATTGTGATCAAAAGTTTTTTTTTTTTGAAATATTGAAATATGCATTTACTCAAATGACAAAACTCGAAAAATACAATATTATTTACAAACAAAAATATAATTAATTTTATAAATTGAAATAAAATATAGATATAGAATCAACACTTAGATTTAACTTCGATTAATTAAACTAACTAAATAATTCAGGTTCAAAATAATAATGCGAGACTATTTTTGAATTACTACTTTTTCAATGATTTTTTTTATCAAATTGTACAGGGGAGGGTAAAATTTGGCCCTTACATGGTACAATATTAAATTGTACAATATTTATGTGCTTCTAGGGTGGTAGTTTCGAGGCCCGATTCCCACTTAAGAACCGCTGTGTAAGTGGGTCTGGTGCACGTTAAATCCGTCGGGACCAAACGTCATCCTGCTGGTGTGGTGTGGAAAGGGGGGGAATGTCAGCTCAGATGTCGTCCAAGTCACTTAAATGTGGTTCAAATTACGAGATCCGTCCTAAAATAGCCCTAGTGTTGCTTTACAGTGGGACATTAATGTAACTAAACTAAACATTTGGAACAAGGTATAAGGCAAACACTTGAATATGAGCGGAAACGACAGCCGGATGAGTTTGAGGGCTATTTTTGCCCAGTTTGTAAATATTATTCAGTCATCATTTGAAATTCCTACAAAGCAATTTGTGAATTTCTCGTGTGGCTCTTCAGTCAATAATCTCTATAGTTGTTACAAATGTCGGCAAATGCCAGCATTTCAAGAAGAATTAGAGAAAAATTAACACATCTTGTGATTCTGAAATGATTTCATGTCACCTAATGGGCAAAAAATGCTTTGTACTCAGTCTTATTAAATTCGGTAGGTGAAATAAAATCAATCCATACAAAACCTTTTTACTATCAGTACTTTTCAATCATTGAAAAATTGATACTTTAAAGGATATAAAAAGGAATTAGTTGGAGTCTTTTATTATTCGGTGTTTAATTCATGTGCCACTAGATGCTTTTGTTTTGAGTTAAAAGAGTGGACTTATGGTGTATTTGCATCCAATATGTTTCCAAAAGATAAGAATATATATTTTTACAACAATTTAAAGACTTTTTTGCTGGAAACATTCCAAGAGTTTTCCTCAACTCCAGATTGTGGAATGCATGAGGAATATTATCAAAAAAAGCAAGACAAAATGGTGAAAATTCCGATAGATGTTGCGACAAGCGTGATGAAATGGGCCAACACTATCTCTTGGGAATTTTGGCGATAAATTCTATTTTTTGCAGTTCCCTCAAGATGAATCGATCGCGACCACAAAACTAAAATGATAGCTTTCTGGATGATACCTCGGTCAGTAAAATTGAAGATTTTATCATAATATAATACATTTGTTGATTCCCTAAATATTCCTATTAAGCAACAATGCTTTCATGAAAAGATAGTAAACCAAATTGTTTTGATATGACGATCACTCAGGGTTTATCTCCAGTGGAGAGACTTAAATTCTCTAGCTTCATTTTATGTGTCATATAAGAGATCTTTAGAGATATAGAAGGATTTGATTATTAATCAAATATGGTTACTTTTAGATATTTCCTTTAAGTCCAATTACGTTTGTAATTTTCAATGTGTAAATGGAATATGAATTTACAAAATAAATTTTAAGATTTTAAAAAGAAATTTCATGAAAATGAGATTTAATGGATTGTTCTGTATTTCAATATAAAAGAGTTTTTATTACAAGAAAATTTCAAATATTTAATTCAATCATTGCTACAACTTCTTCAATTAAAATCATATATCCAACCATTTAACATGAATTTTAAAAATTAAGTGGTTATCGTAACCAATTGAATTATCGTTAATTATCTATAAGGGATTATAAACAAATTATTTCATGGATTTTGCAAATGATACCTTTAGATAGTTTATAGTGGTCTTTATATTTTTACTAAATCCCTTCAATTAAAAAATTTAACGATATTTTTTGGAAGTCAATCACAAAATTGAGAAAAAAAATTGATGCCAAATTGCTTGAATTTTATTTTCAATAAGGAACTTGGTTAAAATTATCAAGATAAATAAAATTACAGTTATTGAATCTGAATAACTAACCTAAGTACAATTAATCTACAAAAATAATACAAAAATAATACAAAATACAAAACACAAAACAAAATAAATTAAAGTAATCGAATGCTAAAAATGGCTTTAAAATTTTTTAAAATTTTATTGAAAGCTTCAAATAAAATTATGACTTGATAAACAGTGGATATTTTTTATTTACAAATACCTTGCTTTTCTTTATAGGAAAAGAAATCGGGAAAAGGTGTTTGCTTTTTGCCGCAGCAGTTTTAACATTGCTTTTTCAACAAGTATTTTTCGTAACTAAAACATTGCATAATGGGAAATTTACTATATTTCGTATAGTACAGTATTTCGAAGAAAAAACATACACAAATATATAAAATTTTGAATGCACCTTCAGTTTTCAAGCTGGATAACTGAGATGCGTTGGATGTCATAAATAAACGTTTTAACATTTATTTAACCAGATTTTGATTTGTCTTTTCGGCATTTTAGATTTATATCCACATATAAAAATCAAGCAGTTTCTATGAACTTTAATTTATTGTCCATTCTTTTGATTGTGATTAATATTTCAAACATTTTGTTTCAAGCTTAGATGTACTTTTTTGAATATTATAAAACTAGAACTTTCAATTTTTACAACAAGGAAAATCGAAAGCAACTCGATATATTGCATAGTAAAAGTCTTTCGATTTTGATATAAATTTCTTTTGAAATATTTTTAAATAAATCCTAAGTTTATTTTATATATTGAATGAAATAGTTTGACCTTCCCTTAAGTGTTTTATCTCTGGAATGTTATGTCTAAAAAACAGGAAAAGTATTCTAAGTATTAACTTATCTTCTATGGTCACATGGTAAAAAGTACCAATGCATTTTACAATAAACAAGATTTATTTTTATTACTTTAAAGCATTTCTTAAAGAAAATTGTAAAATATTTAATCCATTTCAGAAGCAGA
This sequence comes from Argiope trifasciata, assembly GCA_026543055.1. Classification (NCBI taxonomy): domain Eukaryota; kingdom Metazoa; phylum Arthropoda; class Arachnida; order Araneae; family Araneidae; genus Argiope; species Argiope trifasciata. The sequence continues at coordinate 4,958,725 of JAPMOQ010016150.1, read as the reverse complement.
AACAACCAATTAAAAACATTTTTACTTTTATTCTATAAAAAGTATCAAGATTTGTAATAAACTTTTGCCAAAAATATGATTGTGCACCTGAAGTCTTATATTTGGTACGATAAATTCTCTACAATCGAAACAATATTTCAGTTAATATTCTTATCCTTCAAAAGCAATCTACTGCGCGGAACACATTACTGTTGCTTTCAGTTAAATGTAATTGGCGCCATTCGTCAGTCTTCCGAATTAACGTCCGCCATCTTGGACGCTCGCGGGAGAAATGGTTAACTAATTGTGATAAATATCGTTCGCGCTTTTCTTTCAATACTAATTATTCAGACAAAGATACGGAAAAAAGATTTAAAATCTTATTTACATGCCTTTGGGTAGAATATTGGAATAAAAGGATCAATAGCTTTCTTGAATTATGGGACCATCTTCGTATAATAGATTCAACACTGCTCGTTTTCAAGAAATGGAAATGAGTTATTGTAGAAGTTCTACTGGTATATTAATTTGAATATTTATAGAAGGGAATGTCATCAACACTTTTTTTTATTTAGTTAAGTATTCCAATTCCCTTCCTCTTGTTTTAAAATATTTTGTTCGAAAATGATAGTTTTTCTTTGCTAGACATCTAATTCCATTATCATATATTTTAGAAATGTAACGAAACGACAGAAAGAAAAGCAATTTTGATGAAAATAGTTCTGAACGAAGAGATTATACGTAGAGGAATGAATTTTTGCACGAATTTAAAAGTAATAATCAACAATAAAATAGAATTCACAACTGTATATAAATGCATAATTATACAGGGATAAAATATATTGTAAAATAGTCTGTTTTTATTTCAAAAGTTTTAACTTGTGCATAATGAACAAATACTAAAAGATAAAAATACTTTTATATACGAAAATATGATGCATCTTACTTTTACGTTTCTTATTAAATATCCCACAAATAGGAGAACAAAAGGAAAGATAAATTCATCTACTCTTTCGAAAAATTACATGCAGTGAAAATGATAATATTCAAGGTAATATTAAAAATATTAGTCGAATAAATTATTAGAAAACGATTTGAGCTCAATAACAAAAACAGTAATATCAATAATACATTAAAAAGTAAAGGCAATTGACAGGAAGGTCAGGCTTTATTGTTATATATTTAGATAAAATAAAAATTGTCTTAAGGAGATTTAAATCTTATTTCTACATCAAACAAGATAAATATGATGAAAACGAATTTGAAACTGTTGATATGAAGTGGGATTTAGGGTTAGAATAAGCTGGCTATATCTAAATATCTCAAATTGGAGTTTTCAAATGAAATTTAAAGCGAAAGTACAAATTAGTAATATATTGTGAGTTATTTTAAATTTATCTGACGTATTATCAAAAATTTCAAATTTGACTTTTGCAGTTTTAATTAATATTTCTGAACAAAGAATAGTATTAAAAAATAGCACATTTATAAATAGTTTTTAATTTCTAGTCACTTGAAACAAAACATTTTTACTGAAAGACGAACAACGGCGACTGGATGATCAAGAAATCGCTAAATCAAAACTCATTGAAAAATAGCATAATTGTATTTGTCAGACAATCCATTGAAGTTAAAATATATCCATCTGCTGACCAAGCACTATATAGTTTTACAATTTTTTGTAGAGGATGCATTATATAAATTATTAAAAAAGCTGACACTTTTTATTAACAGATAAATTACTTCACTTTTAAGTATGCGTTTATAGAAGAGAAGAATAACAGATATTGTACATTTAATTGTACGCACAATTGTACATAATTAACTCAAAACGTATTACATCATGTCTTTCAATAAATAAAATTTTGCAAGTCGATCCGAAAGTAGCTTTTAAATTATTTATTATATTATCGAAAACGAATATTATAAATGTTATTTTCCTAGTCTTAGATTCACAGATATATTTGAATAGGATATAAAAAGCATTATATTATTATAATAAATTGAAGATCTTTTCAAAATTCGTATGAAACGGGATCAAAACGTTAAAAAGGAATTATTCACTGAAACTCAAATTATTATTCTATTCCAGATTATTGTTAATTATACAAATGGTGAAAACAAAATTAATATGTTCATTTCAATACTCTGGAAATGCTACTTTTCGACGATTCTGCTTTGTTGAAACGTGAGATTTGAAGCGATTAGCGCATTTTCCGAAGTTCTACAGTTTTTGACATTAATTCCCGCTCAATTAGATAATTTTTGTTATATTTTTCTCATGTATATATCCATGTATCGTTTCTGATATATATAATACTGATTTTGATTATTTTATATTAATTTAAAATTAATTTTTTGATTTCCTTGATCACCAGTTCAAGTGGCTAACATTTTTCACAGATGACACGGAACATACTTGACATGATACATAAGACGTAATTGAGATTATTTACCTTTGTTAATATCATTCCTAGCAAAAAATTCCTTAACATATAGAATGTTTTAAACTAAAATATTATATTTTAAACAAGTCATTTCTCAAATTTTAAGAAGGTAATTCAGTTTATTCCTCATAATTTTATTGTTTCTGCCTCTCATAATAAATGAGAATTGCTTTAAAATAGTGTATTGTAAATTCTGAGCAGTGTTTAACAATATATATTTACCAAGATGGTTAGATTTTGAATTAACGATTGTTGTTGTATGACACAGATCTAAAGTACTAAACTTTGAAATGATGGTATGCGAAAAATCATGGGGAAAGTTCAATGCTAAATTTCAATTTGTTGCATATTATCTACTGAAAATATGCCAAAAAATTGTTTCATCTAACCAAAGTAAGACGAGATTATCTAAATACAATTAATGTTAATTGAAGGCACACTTTTCTCTGCCTTTAAAGATTATTTAACACAAAAATTATAAGATCATAAAATTCTTTATGAACAGAAAATTCTCAAATACACTACATCAAATCATTTTTTTTATTATTCTGCATAAGACTCTTATCGTATGGAGAAAAAGATAAGAAATCGTCGTGCATATTGCTATAAATTCTGCAGTGTTTCAATCTAAGGCCTTATCGCAAAAACGATCATTTTTATTTTTATGACAGCATTCGATCCATCTTGACGGTAGGCACAAAAAGAGGAATTTATTTGCTGATATTCCAGGAAACACTGTTCGACCGTACGCCCTCTTGCCAAAGCAATCTTTTGTTTCACATTTTTAGGGATTTTTCCGGTTCTTTTCGTAATTTACAGAAGTCGAAAAGCTTTTGGAATTTTTTTCAGTGCGTAAGTTATTTAATGACTGTAACACATGAGTTGCTTCTGAGCGTTTTCGCATTGGTAACATTCCATCAAAAATGTTGTGAAATGGATTAAAAAATAACATAAAATATTAATATTTAATCAGGTTATAATTTTTATAAATTAACTTTACAAATACCAAGGGGGCCATGCTCTTTGGTAGCCGTTTTCGCTTACGCTATGAAAAATCAGCAATTATTTTTTTTGCAATTGTTTTAGTTTATATTATTAGAAAGCAATAATATTGTATTTTTTCATACTTGAGTTGGTTTATATATTAGAAATCAATGATATTGCGTTATTTCATACCTGATTTGGTCCGTATTATAAGAAAACAGCAATAATGTGCTCCTTCATAGCTGGTTTGGTTCGTATTATAAGAAAACAGCAATATCGAAATATTTACATAAAGATAAATTTTTATCTTCAGCGGAAGATTATCTACAAGTTATTTGAAATATATATAATATACAGAGTGAGTGTGAGAGAGAGAAATTGTTAGAAGCAATTGATGCAAGGTTGAACTCGGAACAAAAATAAGTGGAGAAGGCAAGAGTGAAATGGTGAAACAAAAAAGAAAAAAAAAGTTTTGTTTGCTCAAAGAAAGATTCAATATCAATTCTCGCAGATAAAAACATCCCGACATATAATTAAGCTTTTGTTATGGTTTATGCATACCATTTGTTCCAGATATTTAGTTGTTAATGTTATTTTTAATTCTTATATTCTGACAAAAAGATTTTTCCAGTTTTTCAACAGAATTATATTTTTCTCATACAACAAGATTCAACTGACATTAACTTCCACTTACTTAAGACTTATAAATCAAAGAAGAAAAATTTTACAATAAATGTAAGATATTTTGACTAATTAAAATAACATGTACATTTCGGAATGGTACTTGAAAGTATTATCCTTTTGATGACAACTAGATTTTAAAATGAGAAATCGTCATTATGTCACACAGAGCATGTTTTAACGAAGAGATGTTGAAAATGCACTTATTAAAGTAAAAAGAAATAAAGTAAGAGATGCAACAAACTGAAATTTAATATTGTATGTACAAAAAGGTTTAATCATAAAAGTAAAAAAAAAAATTATAAAAAACTGAGTGTAACATACAAACTCACGTTAATCTGCTTTAAGTAAGAATAAATTATCAGTAAATAATAAAACAAGATTAAAAGTCAGCCTTTCTTTGCCATGAGAACAATCATACAATAATAAATTTATAACAAAATATATAATTTTATGACATTACGAAACGATTTTCTTTTAGTTTCCTTTACGGTAATTTCTTAGAGCAAGCAAAAATTACTTAAGGAATCACCAAACATGTAAAATCTCCTGTTTACAAGGTTAGACCTCATCATGCAAGTTTTATGATTGCACTTGTTTCACTTGGGCTCGAAATGCTTTGAGTGGAATTTATTGACTGATATTTATTCTCAGAAATACAGTTCGATCATTCGCTCTCTTGCAGCAGTGTTCAACGGAATCGCCCTCTTTTATTTCACATTTTAAGAGATATTCGCCGTGTATGTCTTAATTTAAATAATATGGAAAGCTTTTGAGATGTCTCTAATTCATGAATTAGGAATAAATGCAATGCATGTTTTGTTTGGGATTTTATCTGTATTGTAACGCATTGTCAAGAAGGTTAATTAATTAATAACCTTTATACATTCTTCCAAAATGTTCTTAATAAATGTTTGAATTTGATTTATCTATTTTATTAATCATAAAGATAAATAAAAGGTTTAAGCTAAAGGTATTTTGTTATTATAATTCACCTTTTAATTTTCCTAAATTTGTTATAACTATGCATTTATATTTTATATATTTTAAGTTTAATTAATGACCATTATATATTTGTTTAAATAAGAATTATTAATTACTAATTTATATAATTTTCCATCCATTATTTTTCCTCATATTTTATAATGGTTATGAAGAAAGAAGGTAGAAATTCTGTTCAAAGCTTAAGTTTCTAAAGATTACCAAAAGAAATGTCATTTCGGTTTTATCAATATAGACCATTTTATATCTGCAATTTCACAATTGAATAATCGTTTCATAAACCAAAATATTGTGTTCTGTTACAGCTGTTTAGATTCGTATGTGTTTAAAGATTATTGTCTCAAATATTTTAAACACAAATAATTATCATATATATCAAGCATGATATTTTTGATTATTATTTAATCAGATGAAAAATATTCACCAATATTCTTTGCTATTATTGTTGAAATAAACTTCTTATTAATACATTAAAACAATTTAGAAAATATTACGAATTTAATATTTGAAATATAATACAGTCAATCTACTCTCCCAACCATAACGTTTTCTTTAAAATTGTACATTGGAATTGTCCATCTATATTATACGTATTTTAAAAGCATAATTGATTAAACAAATTTTTATCATTTATAGTAAACCTTTTTTCAACTTTCAGACATTTCTTTTCATACAGATCTAACCAATACAGCTAACCTAGATTTATAAAAAAAATATTATTTATGGTTGTATTTCTTAGTTGAATTTTGGACTCATGGAAAGATATTTTTTCGGTTTCTAAGTTTAAAGTTTCCTTGGCTAGTGCATCAGCTTTTTCATTTCCATTATTTTCTAGATGAGCTCTGATCCAGTCCCTTGCAACACCAAGTTCAGCAGCCTTTTCTTTCATATCATTTTTTTTTTCGTTTCACTAACAGAATCAAAGGCCATAAAACCAATCTGGAACCAGAAATTATCTTTACCCCATTTTTATTGCGCTTATTGACCAACTCAAGATCATTTCTGTTTGCCAGCACTTTTTCCATAAAGACCATTGCATTGTCATTCAATCTAAGATTTTTTTCTACCATAGAAAAGAACAACTCCCTTTCTCATCATTTTTGATCCATCTGTGTAAATACAATTAATTTTAGCCATAACATCCACATAGTAGCTAGAATTACATAGTTACCATGCAATTATTTTAGCTTTTCCATGGTGGGATAGATACTTAAAAATCAAAGTTGCGCCTTTTGTCTGTATATTCAACATTCTTAGCTTTTCTAATTAACTTAAACAACTCTCTTTCTTTCGTAATAATTATATAAACTTGGTATAATTGGGTTGTTGCTTTCATTTATGGCTAAATTTATAAAACATGTTCTCAATTCTCAGCCAAATTTAAAGATGGCTATTTAAGATGAAGCCAAATTTAAATAAGACAGCCAAACTTAAAGATTGCTTTTTAAGATTAAGCCAAATTTAAATAAGACAGCCACATTTAAAGATTCTTTTACAGTAGGTATAGTTCCATTATAATTTTACATAATTCACATTTTTCTGCGTTATTTCAATATATTATGTTTAAATACAGAAACTGTATATCTAGCATAATTAATTTTTGTCTTTTTTAAATTTATGAATTAAAAATAACTTTAATATTCTTTGATTTTTGCATGTAAACATTTAAAATAACTCCTTTTTCATGACAGGTATACAATTTCATTACTTTCAAATATTGTTACATATTCAAAGAATTGAACTGATGTCATAGCAACAATAATTGTCGTCATTATAATCATAAAAATTCCATTTTTGTTCCATCAGGACATCCAATTTTTAGTATCTATAAATGCTTATGTAATATTTGTAAATTTCGTTTATTACAGCTTTATTTTTATTATAGAATAAGTTAACATAATATTGCAATAGTATTGCCTCCCAAATTAGAATAGCTATCACTAACCGTAGTTCATTTGGCAGAGCATTTAATTTCTAATTAGTTGATCCTTGGTTCGAATCCAATCAGAACATTTTATCCTGACTGGAATTCTTTTTTAAAAATTTAATCTTTTGTTATTTAAGATCTTGAAGGTTTTAGATATTTATTAAATATTTAAATTAGATTCTTCTCGAACATTTTGTATTTATATAAAAGCTGTGCCAATCCGTGATGAGTAAGTTATCAATCTAGTACCTGTATTCCGAGTTGCTTCGTTCCAATAAATCTAATTGTTTGTTTAAACGAACGGCTTTGTTCTTTATATATTCGTGATAATATTCTTTCTTTTAGAAGAATTTAAATATCATTTAAAATATCTAAACATTTAAAATATCTAAAACATCGGACATTTAAAATATCTAAAAAAAGTGGATTCGTATTTTTTAACAAACTGACGCTGGAAACCAACATCACGTCTTGTATTTCTATAATAAATTTTCTTTGAAAGTATTATTCAGATAATGACGCGATTTCCGAACAGCAGTCAATAACAAGAAGTGCATCTCACTGCATTGTTTCCATCAAAGAGTAATTGGTATCATTCGTCTGTTTACGGAACTTCAGCCGCCATATTGAATACTCTTGGGAATAAGAGTAACTAATTACTGTGATGAACATCGTTTGTCCTTTGCTTGGTTTCGGGAGACACTTCGGATGTGGAGATTAAGTACCGCCTTATTTACATACAACTCCCTGAAGGCTTCCCTGGTTAAGGTGAAATATTGAAATAAGTGAGGGAAATTTACTGTTTGGATTTCGGCGCTTTCTTAACAGATACTTTAAGGTATCCGACCACGTTAAAATCCCTGGTTATCGATCACATTAACAATATTTTTTAAATTGGTATTTCTTGTAGCTCAGACATTCCTCTTTCTAAAACAATTTATCTTTTCTAGGAAAAGGAAGGTCTGACCTACGAACAAGGGTTACATTTTTTTCAGCTAAAATTTGTCTTTCACTTCCATTTTCTCAAAACTTTAATTTTCATAAAAATTCTCCACCGTTAAAATGATATCGCAAAATATAATTGAGGTATTTCCACAAAAATTTCAGCGCGTGTTTTAAATGATATGGACAATGGAATAAACCAAATGTTTTATTGTTGGCGAAATTCTTTTTCAGTTATAGGGGTTTTTAGAAAAAAATTAAGTTATGAATTTATGGAAAAAAGGTATAATATATAAACTTTTCTTAACTTCTTTGCATCACAAAATGTTTCTTAGGTTTTAGTTCATTTCATTCTTCTTTATATACTATAACTTGTGTACAAAGAGAAATGGGATTGTTGCATAACAATTTTTTTGTAGAGTGTTGACCGTTTCGGTTTAATTTCATTAAAATTTACTACAAATTTTCTCAAAATATATTATATTTCCAAATCTTTTTTTTGTATTTATAGTATTTTTTATTATAATGGACAGTGCATTTAAAAACCGAAAATAGTTTTTTGAAAATCTAATATTTCAAGCTTTTTTTCCTTCGAACGTAGTCGGATACCTTAATGTTTACTTTTAAAAAATAAAATTGTTTTTGAAAACGTTCCACTCGTGTATTATTTAAATAAGCACAAGGAGACAAAAAAGATGCAAGTTGTTTTTGTGCAATTGAATTCATTCTCTCAGAATTTCTTTAAAGCAGTTTTGTTCGAGAAGGACAAAATTATAAAATGGACTTTTTTTCCCATTAGTAATTGCTGTATTGTTACAATGGAATGAAGAGACAGAGATTGGAATTATGTTCCACCGGATGAGATTTAAATGAATGTAGACATTATTTTGACTTAATTGGAATGTGAATCATTTTAGATAATCGTTAACTAATCTTATCAGAGCATGCAGTGAGACAAAATGTAAAGCATAGTAAATTCTTTTTCATACCTAAATGCGACGGAAAAATTACGATACGACCCCCAAAAAGCCCTTGGGTTGCTTCTAATTGGGATTTATTATAACTAAAATATTTTAAAGTAAATTTTAAAAATATTTATTTAAATAAAAAATAGAATAGTTTTTATTTATAGCTTGTTGCTTGCTAAGAGGAATTTCTAATAAATAGCATTAAATCTATATTTAAATACAACAAATAATATTTAATAATGCAGGGGAATTGATAATTCTAAATATCTTGATGAATGAATGCGTTTAACGAATTAATTAACTTTTAAGAGAAAATTCAGATTAAAATTATTATTCAATTAATTAAATTTTTTCTAGTCGTTCCATCTCGTTGCGTATTTGACAAGGAATTTAATTTTAAATTCCCTCGTACTTACAAAAATTATTATAAATGTACACAAAAGTAAAAAGCGTAAAATGACAAAAATACATCTTTAGAAGTTTGTTATTAGAGTACACATTAGTGCTATATAGAAAAAAATCTTAAGATCAAAGATAATTTTTTTTTAAATGTAAAATACTAAAATAGGTTCTTGTTATAAATTAAACCAAAATAAAAATCATAACAAGAAGATTCATTCTTATGTACTAAAATATAATCTGAATGAGATTAATATAAGAATGATTACAAATAATGAATAATAGAAAGAAGGCAATGACGAAACCTGTACTTAAATTCAGAACAACATTAAAGCTTCGTATCCCTTTGAAAAAACAAAATTAGCCTTTTGTGGAATTTTAAATCAATATATAAACATTCTTATAAGGAAAAAATTACTATTTTTATTACTATCTGCGATTAAGATTTTTTAAACGAGTATGGTATTAAAAATATGTATCACATTTATGAAATTTTTTTTTATCGATGTCAGTTTTTAGTATGTTTTTATTAGTTTAAATAAATATGTTGGCTTAAAATGAAAAAAAATGTCTAAAATATCTTCGAAATTATCATAGTGTAATATAAAAAGGATTTTGTTTTCAATAAGAAATTCTTTTTTTTATTATTGTTATTATAATTCATTCAATGCAATATAAAACTAAAAAGAAAATATGACCCAATAAATCATTTATCTTGCTTCATAACAAATTTTAAGAAATTCTATCATCATCTGCAATCATTTACATCAAATCTAATTTTTATTTAAAAACAGTAAGCATTTGTAATTTAATTTGCATAAATAAACAATAAATAACTATTTTCCTAATAAAATATTCTCCCATTTAAGGTTTTTATTTCATTATAAACAAATTCTAATTGTGTACTTATTTTTCATTCAATTTGCATTAAACAGTTCTAAAAGAAAATAGGCACTCTGTGTTACATTGATTTATTCTATTGAAAAACTTTCACTTGAACGAATAAATTGTTAGATAAAAGCATATAGCATAAGCACTTAATATAGTGCAATAATAATAATAGCAATCAAGCATGCAACATATAAAACGCTATTGAAACGCATTGATTTGTAAAGATTTTATTCTTTTTAGCGGAACAAAAGTCGAAGTTGCTAAAGAGAGATTTAAATAAATACGAATGGGATTAATTTATATCTGAAAAAGGAAATTCAAATAAAAGGTCTTTGTTCAAAATATGATTTAAAAAAAAGTCATCCCTAACCATTAAGCCTTGAAGCATTTCCCTTCATTTCATGTTTAACGTTTTAGATCATATTTAAACCGTTTAGTCTTATTTACGTAAACAAGTTACCCTTTTGAAATCTCCCGAAATGTATTATTCCGGAATATTTCAAAAGACACCAAACTGGAAAGGTTATTATGATAGAACATTTTCGAAAGAACATTTAAATCTCCAGAAAATGTTCAAAATATAAAATTTCAATTGGAAAGTTAAGAATAACAGTATAATTTCAAACAATTTTCTGAATTAATTGCAAAATTAGTTTAATAATCTTTGAATGTTGAATATATATTACATTTATTGCTATGAATGGAGGAATTTTAAATAAGTTAAATGATTCGCAAAATATTGATAATAATTTTTAATTTTCAATATATTTGCCAGTATAATATAACGCCTTTTTTATTTTATATTCCATAGAATGTTAAAACTAGAGTACGTAAAACTTAGAAAAAATATATATATTCTATCTACTCGAATGCATAAACATTTTGCAAAATAAGGTTTCATAAGAATTTCTTTTTATGTGAAAAATGTATATATTACTACCTTTAAAATTGAATTTAATTTTTGTTTGCGGAAATTGATCGATAGCAGAATGAAATTGGATGGATATTTTTCTTATTTTCCGCAATTTTACTTTTAATTTATTATGCCAAGTTCTTGGATACGCAGATTAGAATGGGAAGGCTTAATTTCAGCAAGGTATTTTAAATATTTTTTTCAAACAACAAAAATTAATTTCTTAGTTATATTTATGTAATGTATATTAATTCAAAGCCCAATTTCTGATTTTACAAAAAGAAAAAGAAGCATATTTTGAGATTGTTGACCAATTTTCCATTTTTAATTTTAATCATTATCTGATAACTGCTTTGAATTGTTCTCCTGGCCCATTTACGATAAGCGGCATTTCCACCACTCATTAAAAGTCTCCATTGCTAAATGCCTCCAGATTGCTAAGTGGGGGATCTTCTTATCGCCGAGTGGCCGGCGCATCTGGTCATTAGTGTTAAGCTGAAGGACCACGGGTTTTATTATTTGGGAAGAACTTCTCGGACCTTAAAAAGAAATGAGTGTCCACCCATCTGGATGCCAAATTATGTAGGAACTATCATGAGCATATGTTCCAGAACGGTCAGTTACTAGGGCGCATCTTTGATAGACATTACCAAGCCAGACTGAAGCCGCAAATGTTTGAATTTTTCTGAATGATTGGCCGATAGAAAGCTCATGCGGACGAATAAGAAACGAGAAGGCGGAGCTTGGACAGACATAAAGTGAAAGGTTTTTCTTTTAAGGAAGGGAGAGAACTTTTTTGGATAGCAGACTGCGGCATTTTACGCTTCACTCTGGAGTAGCCGTGTTGATTAACACCCTGTCAATGTTTTGTGGGGTTATTTCTGTGAATTGATGGAGAACTCTTTTCCCATAACCTTCAACGGTTGTGTAAATGTCATAAAACTCCAAATAGGGCAAATATTAAATATCTTAACGGAGAATAGAGCAAATTGTTCTGATCTATATATATAGCTGTAAATAAAAGGATTGTCTGCAAATCTAGTCTTTATTTAATCATCAGGATAAAGTCATTACAGCTTCTTATAAAGATGCATTTTTTCCCTGTTCAAAATGTGACGCTATAAAGATAAGCTGAAAATTTAAAATATTAATATATGGTCTTTGATGATCGTTTCCATAAGCTAATAAGAATTTTTTCATGTCAGAATCTTACTTGAGACAGTTTATAAAGGCTTTTCAAAAATCTACAAGCGTTTTGTCTTGAATGAAGACAATTCAACCAATGTAGAGATAATTTATAACGGAAATATTAAAATTTATAAAACATAAAAAGTGGAATTAAACGATCAAACTAAATATAATAAATAACTAATATCAACCAAATATAATTATTGACTATGATAATAAAGTTCGTTCTCTGGTGATTCTTTAATTTTTACTTAAAGGCTAGGAAAATATAGCAAACATATGAAATATTCTCTACACAATAAATGGCTTTGTATTCATCTGCAGACTTATTTATTGGAAACATTCCAAGAGTTTTCCCTAAAGCTCTAGATTGCGGAGTGCATGAAAAAATATGTCTAAAAACGAGCGACAAAAATCTTGGAAATCTCGATAAATGTTGAGGCAAGCGCGACGAAATGGTTCAACAGTATCTTCTAGGACTTCTAGAGATATATTCTACATTTTGGAGTTCGATCAAGATGAATCGATTGAGACTATAAAACAAAAATGATCGCTTTCTCAATGGCTAGTTTCGATGGTGGAGTCGAAGATTTTATCAGTATACGCCACATTTGATGATTCCTTAAATATTCTTGCTTAGTGTACTATAAAGCGTTTGGAACAAAAAAAAGTAAGTACTTTGATACGTCATGTCAAAGCTTTGTTTTCTTTGAGGAGCCTTAAAATCTTACGTGAGGTTTGAAAGGTATAAATAGTTCTTTGTAGTAAAGTATTTTTGTTACCTTCGAAACTGGTGATTCTAAACCTACTTTAGATACATTTGACACTTGTGATAGATTAGTACACGTAAATTATTAAATAAAAATCAGTATTTTGTAGCTTTTTTCGGAAGAAATAAAATTTAAAAGATTTTTTTTTCTATTTCTGAAGATTAAATGTAAATATGAAAAACGTATCGAGTATTCGACTCGATTGTTATTGAAACATCTGCAAATAAAACAAAAAATCATTTGATTACGAATCGATTGATAAACGTATTTGTTTTTCACTCAGGAAATGAAATCATTGTTGTTTACAAATCGGCTGATAAAACGATTTTTTTTAATATGAATTGATTTATAAAACCATTTTTTCTATGCTATTTCGTTTGTGGCATGTTTATAAATTTTTAAAGAAGATTTTCAAAGCTAGTATTTGTTCTTTGCGAAATCATCTGATTAAACAGACCTAACGATATCGCTTCTAATGATATAACTAAAAAAAATAGAAATAAATTTATTCCGAAGCCGATTTATCAGAAATAGATTCGCTTAGTGAAATTCATTGAGATATAAATAATTTATAACTATCTGTGGAACTGGCATTTTGACAAATTAGCATAATCTGCAAAAAGGCACACTCCATCTTAAAAATAGTTTTGAACAATTTTTATCAATAGAAGAGGAGATGCATATAAATACTAAAGATGTGACTAAATAAACAACAGGCTCTTTTATTTACAAATATGTTGCTTTTGTTATTAAATAATCGTTTCTAGTGCATGTTTATTATCGTAGCTGAGAGTGAGGGGCTTTATCCCATAAACAATGCTTAGTTGCTTTTTGTTTATTTGTTATTATTTTTTGCTTACTATTATTATGTAAATTATAATGTTTTACTTACTAAAATTACGAAAACAATATGGAAGAAAATCATATAACTTTTGGATAACACGTAGAATTTCATATTTAATGTTGCCGATAACAACCAGCGAGTTGTAAATTGCACCAGTTATCTTCAGAACAGATCAGTTAGCGTTCGTCATTCACTCTCAAATTATACAGTTTAGAGCCGCTATACTCAACCTGTGGCCCGCGGGCCGCATGCGGCCCGCGGAGGCTTTTTGGTTGGCCCAATTATTAAACTAGGTAGTTACAACTTATTTGTAAACAACTTCAAATTTCGTGCCCTTCAAAGAGTTGGTAATTGAACGGGAAGTATGGGAATGTGAGCGATATCAATAATTTGCTTAAATTGGAAACGCAAACTATCCTAATCTATGGTTGCGCAAACGATACGGAATACGCGGCGCGGGAATCCCCTTAAAGGTCTGTAATCTATGGTTGCGCGAACGATACGAAATACGTGGCGTGGGGAATCCCCTTAAAGGTCTTGTCACGCGCAAACGCGGACGGTGGGGCGACTTGCGAAGCTAAACATTGCTTGTCATGTATAATGAGACGTGTGTTTTACTAATTGGCAAGTCGCCCCGCCGCTCGTGTTTGCGCGTGGCCAGACCGTAAGATCTATGGACCTAAGTGCGTGTCGCTTTGATTGTCGATCGAAACTAAACTTGTTATAAATTTAATCTAAATTATTAAACTAAATTTGTGTACGTACCCGCGTCCTCTGCCAAACAATAGTTTTGTTTTGTAAATTAAGTATACCTATTATTTTCAAAATAATGTCAGGAGTGTTGTCGAAGTATAAAAGAAAAATATCAAGTGAAAATAGATTGTTTCAAGATGAGTGGGAATCTGATTATTTTGTTGTGCCAAATAAAAACAACGCAGCTACTTGTTTGATATGTCGGGAAAGTATCATATTGAAGAAATACAATATTTCTCGTCATTTCACTTCAAAACATAAAGATTTCGACAAAACGTTTCCTCCCGGATCGTCTTTGAGAAATGAGAAATTGAGTTTTTTTAAGAGATCATTGCATGAGCAACAAAATGTTATGTTCGCGGCATTATCACAAGACTCGGCGGTAACAAAAGCATCATATGAAATTTCTTACATTCTTGGTAAGCATATGAAACCATTTACCGATGCGGAAATTGTAAAGGAATGCTTTATTAGTGCTGCTAATATACTTTTTGATAAATACAGTAACAAAAAACAAATAGTATCTGATATTAAAAAAATACAGCTTTCGGATTCAACCTGCACCAGGCGTATTGAAGACATTTCTAAATTTATTTCCGATGATTTCCGATTAAAAAACCTAAGAAGATGCAAGTTTTTCAGTTTAGCATTTGATGCCAGCACCGATATTTCAGCAACATCGCAGTGCTCGGTGTTTGCTAGATATTGTACAGAAAACAATGAAATTCATGAAAACTTTTTAAAATTACTGCCAATGAAAGGTCAAACCCGAGGCACGGATTACCTTGATACTATTTGTAATTTTTTAGAACATCATGAAATTGATGTGCAAAAAATCGTGTGTTTGTGTACAGATGGTTGTCCTTCAATGACTGGATCCGAAAATGGCTTCATTTCATTATTTAAGAAAAAATATAATTGCAGCAATTTAATAACATTCCATTCTATTATCCATCAAGAAAACTTGGCGGCCCGTGCTGTACAACCAGAAATAGAAGCAGTAATGAAAACAGTTATCAATATTGTCAATTATATACGAGCAAAAGAACTGAACCACAGAAAATTTAAAACCCTTCTTGAAGAACTGGGAAGTGAGCACAGCGACGTTCTTTTGCATACCTCGGTGCGATGGCTTAGTACAGGAAAGGTTTTTTTCATTACGCCATGAAATAATCCTATTTTTAGAGCAAAATAATAAAGGGTACCCAGAATTACAAAACGATGAATGTTGGTGTCTTTTAGGTTTTCTATGTGATATTACGGAAAAACTAAACAATCTCAATCAGAGTCTACAAGGTGAAAATAACTTAGTGTCCAATATGGCAAATAAAGTGTTTGCATTTCAGGAAAAGCTAAGTATTTATTATAATGAAATACAGAACAAACAGCTGCACAATTTTCCAACTATTATAAAAACCAGAGAGGACGGTATTAACATTTCAGAAGAAAACTGCTCCATAATTTCAAATTTTATAACTGCACTATTAAACGAATTTCAAAAAAGGTTTCAAGATCTCAGAAAAATAAAAAATTGTTTGTTACTTGTAGAAAATCCATGGCATTTAAAGACACCAACTATTTCTGAGTTGGCTTCAGTTTTAAATTGTAATTACTCGGAGTTGTTTGATGAATTTATTGATTTTAAAAATGACACCAACCTGGAAGTAATTTTCAAAGAAAAAAGGGAAAAAAGGGAATATGTGGAATTTTGGAGCATTGTTCCCCAAAAATATAAAAGCGTGCAAAGATGTGCCCAAATAATGTTAACATTTTTTGGGTCAACGTATGTGTGCGAATCATCTTTTTCAAAGATGAAATACACAAAGAGTGTATATAGAAATAAACTGACAGATTCCCATTTGGATGATATGATAAGAGTAGCATGCAACGACAAGCCAGATATTGATAAAGTTTTAAAAAAATGCTCTCAGTTCCAAAAGTCTCATTAGATATACATATAAGTAAGTAAGCATCTTTGTTAAAAGTTCTTTTTTACATTAAACTAAATAATTCATTAGGTTGATATTACTTTTTCATTTATACACCTAATTATTTTTTACTTGCGGCCCGGGCTACCGTGACTGAAACGTGTTTGTGGCCCCTATAAAAAAAAGGTTGAGTATGGCTGGTTTAGAGAATGCATGAAGCGCCATCTATTGACAATATTAATTAGCGAATTCAGCATATGAATAATTGCATAGAAAGATAATAATTACAAATAACTTAATTACATGAACAATTTCAATCTCTCCTTTTACGTGTGGCAGAAATCTTTTTTAACTACCATTTGGGAGTAAAAGAAAAATGAAGATACCGGGTAATCAAATTTATTATATTTTGTTTTTTGAAGTTTCAATTAAAACTATATATAATAAGATATCTCGAATATAATCTCAATTTCTCAATTCCTATTCTCAATTTTTAAGTCCTATTGTGTGGTAGAATAATTTTTTTTTTAAATTCTTATTCATTTGAACAACTATTTTTTGAATTTTCGGTATTTTTACTATACATTTACTTCCAAAAATCATACATTATAAATATAATGTTTTTCTTTGATTATGGATAGTTGATTTTCTTTCCATTGTTTGAAATAACTTGTTTCCAGACGCCTTTCCTTTTTTAAATGCAGTGAGATTAAAATTTCAAAAATCTTTTACAATTTCTGAAAAGTGAAAATCAACAAAAATGTTATAATTGTAGTTGTTATGACAAGCAATTTTTGGTTTTTTTATGGATAAATAATTTCTTTTTCCAAAAGTTTTACCTGGGATTTAAATTTTTTTGTTTTTGTCCTCAGATGTTTATTTATTTCAATCAACGGTCTATAAAACATATCGTTCTCTTTTTTTCTTTTTTCTAAGACTTAAAAAAATGAAAAAGTAATCTAAATATTAATCAGTAACTAATTATTATCAAGTTGACGCATATTATTTTCAAGTAACGCATATTATGCATCAGAGAACCTCATAATAAAAAATATTTATTTTTTAAACCTAATACCTGCTTTTTAAGAAAAATATGTCGAATTATTGACCATTTCATCAACTCAAACGACTTTTTAGGATAAGATATTTTTCTATAGCAGCACTATACTAACTTTTTAAGATTTTTTATAACTTAATACTAAAAATAATTCTTATCTAGCTCCATATTGTTCTGCCATGCATTCTCCAATACCACAAAAATAATTTAAATAGTAGTCTGATTCATCAACAGCAGTCAACTACAAAAAAAAGCACTTTGTTATTTTCAACGAAGCATAAATGCTGCCATTCGTCAGTCTCACGAACTTGACGGCCGCCATTTTGGATAAAATGGGAAAAAGGAATAACTAATTCTGATAAATATCGTTTCCTTTAATCTCGAAGTATTCGATTGGAGATTGGCGTTGGTGATTTAGTACCTTATTTACCTTCTCTTCCTTTAAAGCTTAGTCTGATTAAGGCAGAATATTGAAATAAATGGATCGAGACCATTTCGGAGTTACGGCAGCTTTTACGTATAATAAATTTTTTATCTCAGGAAACGAGTTGTTGCAGTGGCGATTTGCTGCCTTACGAAGAGCACATTAGGAAGCCCATTGTGAATATGATAGTCAATTATTTTATCACTTCAACTTTTTTTTATATGCTGATGACTTGCTTTAGGTTAATATGTATTATTTACTTTACTTACTTTGTGAATATTCGTTATTGTTTGTCTGCAACGATTTGAGACAAACTGTTTTCTGTGTTTGCACATAATATTACTAAAATAGATATTTTTATGCATATTCTAATAACAATGCTGTTATAATTAACATATAAGGAACATATAAATTATACTTCATAAAATGGTAATATTATTCCTATACTAATTTTTCTTAGAATGTTTATTTATACTAACTTATTTATTTGGAAATTATAAAAATTTTTAATCGATATATGCTGCTGTCTCAGCATACTGGTTATAGGTAACTGCCTAATTTGCCTAACTGATATCCGCTCCTCAGTTGTTGAGAAAACTGTGTTAGTATATCATTTGAATATTTACTGTCCACGTGGGTAATAAAGCTCTTCAAACCATTTACTCGTAAATTCTGTTTTTTTTTTCTTTTCTTCTTTTGACTTCCTAAAATTGTCATTAAAGAATCTTGATCCGAAATGCATAAACAAAATTAATTATATGCCAAACAGAAGTCGCGTCTTTCTTATTAAAAATTAAATCTGAATCGATTTATTACAAACACACACACACACACACACATACACGCACACACATTATTTTGATTTTTAATATTAAATACCTTGATAGTTTGTAGGAGGAATCGAGATGCATTTCAATCTGTGGACATTCATTGTTCTATAGAATGTCTTTACTATGTATGAAATATTAATCGTTTTAAGAATTGAAAGGCAGTTTTGGGCATTCCATAAAAATCCTAGATATTATATTAAATGTATGAAATATTATCGTTTTATATAATAACTACAAGTTTTTGACATTCTATAAAATGCCTAAATATTATACAGAATTCCAAATTTCTAACTTTTTTTGAGAATACAACTTGAATACTTAATTGAAACGCTTTTCTCATGTTATCTCGCAAATAGGATAGCTACAACAAGTTTAATCGAATTTTAACAAATGAAGAAAAGAGACTTAAAGCCTCGGAAGAGTCCTTAGATGTATTTTTCATCACAATTCCCTTAATTCATGTTGATATAAAGAATTTCCCATTAAATAAATAATTATCTAATCAGAATAATCATATTTTATTTGAACTTTTGATATTTTCCATCTCTTTAAATTCGCGAGTGAAAAACCATACTTGTGGATTAAAAAACAATATATGTTTAACTTTTGATTACTATTGTTATTAGAATGCATTGGCTTACAGATAGAAATTCTTCTTAACATTGCGATTGTTGCATTATTTATGATTCTAAGCTTTGGAATTTTGATCGTTTGTACGAGCAATTTAAGAAGCAATATATCTGCTAATGTATCGAGATAAACATCAAATTTCTTTCAAAAAGACATGAAGCTCTTTTTCCTTACGGCACGAAATGCTAATAACGAGAATATCTTATAGGAATGTATGAATTACCTTTCGATGTAAGTCAATACACGGTTCTGAACTGGGTAATATTTTTTTTTTCAATGATGGCTGGATTTAACGAATCTTCAAAGAAGAGTAAGACTTATTGATGATATTAAAAAAAAAATAATATGAAGAAAATTTAGCTCATAAGGCTTGACTTTTTCTTTCTTTTTTTTTTTTTTACAAAAAATGTGTTTTGCATAATTGCATATTTTAGGAAAACTATTATATTTTAAATGAATTTTTTTGGAATTTTAAAAACATAAAAATATTTCAAATCATTAACAAGGAATTAAACAATATCCCAGTGACAGAAATTACATTATCGCAAAATCTGCGACAATAATAAAAGTTCCTTTCACCCAATATATGTTTTATAATGGAAATAAAAGATATTTTGATAGTATTTTTAATGGTAGAATTATTCATACGTTTTGGTATTTTTCCAAGTTTCCATTTTTGATTCAATTCTAGTACCTCTACTTCCTATATCGATCTTTTCAACAAATGTTTATCAAAAAAACCTTTAAGAAAGGAATTCCAAAGAATCATTGCTGTCTTTTGGAACAGTCATGTAAATCTTATCAATGGAAACAAAAACTTGTAACTAAATGGCTACAAGATGAACTGTAGGATTAAAATAGCAACATAATTTCTACAGCAGATGATTTTGGTCTATTATGTTTCTAAATTGTTTAAGAGGATTTAAATCTTTCCAAGATTAGATAAATTGATCTAAATTTAATAACATTGTGTTGAACCAATTTTTTAACTATTAACTAATATTTATAATTCTACTGTAAAAATTGTATCATGATATATTTATCTATTGAGAGAAAACTTCTATCATATTGCTTTTCAGCTCAATTTTTTATAGTTCTTCATAAGTGTTCTTGTTATTATTCCTTATGGGGAATATTCTTTACAAAGAATATTATATATTCTTTATACGAGTAACTAATATTTATAAGAGAATTATTCTTATACTAATTATTAATCTTTATAAGACAGTTGTTCCTTATACGAGCAATTTTCAAAAGAAAGTTATTCTTTATTATTCTTTATATGAATTATTAATATTTATAAGAGAATTGTTCTTTATATGAGTACTTTTTTCTTTATAAGGAAGCTATTCTTTACTATACTTTATAAATATTCTAATTTAATCCAAAAGAAATCTTTAAAGAATCTCTAAATATATTCTTATAAAATCCTCAGTGTTTTAAAATTAGGTATGAAAGCGAAAATGGTCAGTTTTATTTTTATAATAGCATTCGATCCACCTTTCTACGAAGTTGAAAAAGTAGAATTTATAGGCACATGCTCCCGGTAAATACTGTTCGACCATTCGACACTTTTAATTCAGCGTTCATCGGAATTTTCTCTTTTTCTTTCCCATTTTAGGAGATATTTGTTTTACATTTCAAAATTTAAAGGATATAGAGAGATTTTAGAACTATTACCAGTATATTCTTTATCTAATAACTGTATCATATGCGTCTATTTATGTATATTATAATTATAAAATCCCATACAGAATGTTGTTAAAAATTATATTGAATTAATAATATTAAATCATTTTTGCCTGTCTTACATGTGGCTTTTTTGTCTATCAAAGAGATAAACATAAAAACAATTACTTTTTATTTCTTTTGGCCAATATGATTTCATTTCAGCTTGTAAAAAAGTTGTCATCTTTATAAAGCCAAATCTTTTGAATAACCAATATCATTTGGAATGCTGTTTCATTTTCATTAATATTAGAAAAAATTTATAAATTGACAAAAATGTATTTTAAAACACTCTTTATACTTTAATGTTTTGGAAAAAGTAGTATTGTTATCTCACAAACTATTTTAGAAAAGATTGAGTAAATTGTTGATAAAAAAACAGCTGAAAACTATTTTAGGCAAAACATAATATGCATAAAAGTAAAACTGTATTTGATGTTAGCATTTGATGGAAATCTCGAAATCTTTATACAAAAGAATCTTTCATATAAAATATAACAAACTGTTCATCGTCTTCATCTTAGTTTTTGTATAAAATGATGTAATCTATAGTACTATAGAACGTAAAAACACAACTTAGGAAAATATTCTTCCAAACAACTTTTCTAAGACCACAGAAAGTAAAATCTTCAAAAATTGATATAATTTTTTATAAATATTATTATTGGTAACTTGAGTACATATTTACAGAATGAAATATGAAAGTTATCTTCAATAGTGTATTTAAATCTCCATTGGTCATTCGAAACATGTTTTGAAATTGTAAAAATAATTATTTAATGAATTGACAAAAATGTCCATTAAAAGCTTTTTATAATTGAATGCTTGAATAGGAATTTTGTAGAATTATCATTTCACAAATGTTTACAGCAACGATTGAATAAATTATTTGTATAAAAAAAAATAACAGCTGAAGAGACCATGTTTAGGTAAACATAGTATGCGAGAAAGTAAAAATACATTTGATGTAAGCATCTGACGCAATTCTATTTTTTTAGCACAAAAGATTCTTGTATGTACAATATTAGAATCTGTTTATCATCTGCAACTTTATTTAGAAAATAATGTAATCTGATACGCCATAAAACTTTAACATTCAACTTGTAGAAAATTAGATTTTTCCGAGCGATTTATGAAAGACCTCAGAAAGTAAACTTTATCGTATGATGTTAACTCTTTTCAAAAGCTGATACGGAATTTCTAATAAATATTGTGATTGGTAACTTGAATACATATTTACAGAAAGAAATATGAAAGAAGCTATTTTTAGTAGTGTATTTTAATCTCCATCAATTATTCAAAGCATGTTTTGAAGTTTTATATGAATATTTGGGGAAACGCAAACCTTATGACAATTTTAAAATTAAATAAAACTTTTCCATTGTCAATAAAGAAAATAATTTTAATTGTAGAAAGAATTTTTACTGCGATGCTTTTGTCATTTTAAACTTAGCTTACTTCTTACTGTATTTTATAATCAATTTTCGATAAACCTAAATTTAACAAACTCCATGTTATTCATTTTTACAACAGAAACATGAATTTTTTAAAAATTAAAATTTAATTATTTAAACAAAAGCTGATTTTTTGATTAGTAAAATAAATACTTTTTACAATATTTTGACTTTTATTAAATGGTACGTTACACAGTTTTATAATAACTTCGCATTCTATACATAACTTATAACTAACTAGTATTTTTAAAATCTTTCTGCTAATGCAAGATACGTGTAAATAAAGTAAAAGGAAGTTATAGTTTAATGATCTGAAGATCTGATAGTTTATTGTTCTAAAAGATGAACAAAATGCTGTTTCATTTTAATTTTGTGGATTTATCAGCGTAATTTTATCAAGAATAGAAATTACTCAGGAATTCCTTCAAGTAAACCAAAATATCATGCCCTGTTAAAAGTTTGTTAGTTGGTGTATGTTTAAACGTTATTACTTGAAATATTTTAATCCCCGCATGCACAGCTTATTTTCCTTATGAATACATGAACTTGTATCCATTTAACAATAACAGTAAAAATAAATAAATATATATATATGTTACTTGAAGTTTCTTCTAACTGATGTAAAATTTTAAAGATAATTTTAAAAAATATCTTTATTACATTTAAAAAATAATTTACAAAATTGTCAGAAGTAGGATGCTTGGAATTTTTTTCCCTATTACGGAAACCATCAGCGATCGAAAGAAAAGATGAAAAAGAACAAAATAGACATCAAATAGAAAGATAATGAAGCTCGAAAATTGGTTTAATCGTCGCTAGTAAACCCTGCTTTGTTTATGGAAAGTGAAATTCCTTTTTTCCTAAATTTTAATTTCAAAAAAGAGTATTTCTTATTATCTTATAACTAAAAATAATAAATATTACCTTTTTAAATGAATAAATTTCTTTAAATATTTTTTTTTAAATTTTGACAGTTAAAATTTTTTAATTCTAATTTCTCAAAAAAAATCGATTTTAACACTGAAGCAGAATTTTTATTTCTCACTATTATTTTGTATAATATACACTCTATATTTTGCATACGTTGTAATTTGTAGTTAAGATATTGAATTAAATTCAGGTTTTCAATTTAACCCAACAACAAATTAATATGCGATGTAAATTAGCTCCATATTAATATTGTAACAATCTAAAAAGTGAATATTTTAGATGGAAAATATGGTAACTAAAGGTTGAAAGTTATTGCCGATTTTTTCGAATTATTGAAATTGATTTCGTTATTTTGTTTTTGACTGATTTCATTGAAATTAATTCCATTCTTATTGCCTTAAATTTCATTCTTTACAATATATCTGACGGAACTTTCATGTGAAATTTGTATTGATTTCTCTTTTTCTGATTTACATAGGCCATTGAATTAGTTTATTGATTATCACTTGAAATAGTTTCATTCTGTTGTATTTATCAATTTTGCGTCATTACTGAAATTTAATTTTCAGATTATGGATAAAATTAAAACTAATCTTCTAGAAACAATGCCAGATACCAAATTACAGAATAGTTTAAAAATATCATGAGCATTAAATTCAAGGCTGTGTGTAATTATTAAATAATTGTGTTTAATGGATTATACATTTATGTTGTAAATTTTCATGAAATATATTAATTTTCATATTCTATGGCCTACTATTCCAATCATTTACTGAATTTCATTTCATGTTTGTAAAAATAGAAATTCCCTATCAAATTTTCTCTTTATTTTGGCCATCTCGTATAGGAAGTATAGAAGTATTGAAATCTTCAAAGACAGTAGCCTGAAATATAGAAATTTAGACAAATCTCCATATTTCAGACTTACCTCATCTGAAAAAAAAAGATGCGCTAAATTCAATGCACAATATGAATTCACTACAATTTGTACAGTAAAATGCTGGTAACACTACGAAAAAATCATTTAATACTGATAG
Source organism: Argiope trifasciata (assembly GCA_026543055.1). Classification (NCBI taxonomy): domain Eukaryota; kingdom Metazoa; phylum Arthropoda; class Arachnida; order Araneae; family Araneidae; genus Argiope; species Argiope trifasciata. The sequence goes on along the minus strand of JAPMOQ010016150.1, from coordinate 4,934,019 downwards.
CTTAGTGTTAATAAAACTTGAAAGTTATAAGATAGAACAACATATTAATGCAAGATTTGAAATAAATTAAACAAAACTTTTTCTTTAAAGTGTTATATATATTTTTATTCAATAGTGAAGGACACAGAATAGGATTATGTATGGAATAACACATAAAGAAAATAGCATCCAATTCTTTATTGATACTTTCGTACACTATTATTGAAATTTTGATCTTTTTACATAAATTTGGCCTAGTTTTGTTGATGTAGCATTGAATGTCTTTCTTCCATGCTCGCGTGCTTGTGGGCTAGATAATATAAACTTTTATCTTGAAGTAATCTTAGGTAAAGAAATCCATTGGATCCAAATCACATATTCTAGAGGGCCAATTTTCAATTTTTTCGAATTGGTGATTGACCATCAGACTTTCGTTTTTTTTTTTTCCGCTTCAACAATGTAAACACGCTGTTCTATCGTGTAACGCACCGTTTTACTTACCCTAAACTATCAGTTGACAAATGTTTTTTTTATAGAGTTACCAACGCTTTACTGGACGAATGGTGGCAAATTCAAATCTACCGATCATTCTGGGATACCCTTTATATTTCTGGCTTTATGCCTTACAAAAATAAAAAAAACTTTAGATATGTTATTCATCAAAATATTTCAATGTCAAAGAAGGGAATTTCAACCGAATAAAATTGCAGGTAAATGCATTCTTAACTTAATAATATGAAAAAGGCATCAAACAGTTTTCGAGAAAGAATTGCTTTGAATGATTTTAGAATTTTATATATGGACAGTAAAATAAATTATTGGAGAGAGATTCAAACATAGGAACCTAATGCAAACTGGAGGAATATACCGAGAAAAGCTCTTAGTTCGAAATGGGATTTAGATCCGAATGTAAAAAGTTAATTCAGAATATTGAAGCATTTATTTTTGGTCTATTTTTGGATTTTAAATAAAATTAAATGTGATCGTGTATTCTGTTTTAAATCTTACAAAAGTTTTTCTTTAAAATATCATGAATTTCATAGATTTCATATATATTTCCTTATAGAATAGGCTTTTTGAAAGGAATGCGCTTGAAAGAAAATTTGAGTACCTTGAAAATGTTTTGGAGTAAAACATTTTGAGCTTTCCGCTTGGGAATATTGAACAACATTTTTAAAAAATATAGAGCTAGAATTTAATTTTAATCAGATTTCTCAGAGTGATTTTATGAATTAAAAAATATATATAACTTATGAAATTCAATTCCTAACTTGATTGTTAATTTATCTTATTTATTGTTTATATAACACAGTAAAAATACTTATTTATATAACATAATAAAGATTGTAAAATGATTATTTATTTTATGGTTACATTTTCATTTTCGGATGAAAAAAACAAGTTTAAACGCCATTAAATTAAATTACTTTTACAAATATTTAATATTTTTAATTTTAGCAAAACAAAAAATGTACATAAAAGCCATTAAATTAATTTCATTTTTATAAATATTTAAAAGATTAACATTTGAAGCATGAAAATTTTTAGACTTTAACAATCTGACTGAGTAATTTTTTAAGTCACTATTTAGATTTTAAATCACAATAAATAAAATTCAAACAAAGTGAACTGATACTATATGATATTCAATGATAATATGATGTAATAAAAATTTGTAATTCTAAAAATAATTATTCTAAAAAGTGAAAAACTCGGGGTGCAATAGAAATTGAGTGCCAACCCGCCGAAATCGCTGGATACGCAGCTGAAGAGTTAGTAATTGGTAATTAGAAATTTTAATTTGTCTTATCTATAAATCTTATTGAAATATTAAAAATATCGCAAAAATAAATACTAATATAGTAGAATTTGATAAACTAAATCGCATGTTTTCCAATTGCATATGTTCTTTCGCTGTAAAAAACCTTGTTTATTATTAAATTTGAATTTTCAAATTTAAAAGAATAAACTTTCAATTAAGTTCATTATTTTTTCGATTATGGAATAAGTTTTCATTGTAATCCAATTACTTAAATATGAATAACAGAAAAAATTGTTTTACAGAGCCTTATAAAATGATTGAAATGAAGTATCTGTTATGCATAGATAATTCTTGGAAGCATGCCATGAGATATGCCAAGAAGATTCCCCACTTTGTTCTCACATTCTAATATCTATTTAAATGTCCAGATTAGCTTGGTTGCTTCATATGAATTTAAAATCTAAGTTCAAAAATCTGATTACAAGAATTAAGCAGTTAGTATTTTTGAATATGACAGTAAATAGGAATATCCGATCCAGATTTATATTCCAATTTAACACTCTTTGCAATAAAGTGCATGAATAGAGAGACTTATTTTTTATTTAAAGTAAGATCCAAAAAGAGAGCTATTAAATTTAAGATTGAAATAATGACAAAATAGAAGTTCGAATTTTATTGACTAAAAAAAAAAGTTTTTGATGCTACAAATTTTCTAATTGTAACTACCGATGCAAAACTCATTTAGTAACCAAAAAATAATCTATAGATTAAATAAAAATTAATTCATTTCTAATTAATTGATAAATATTTGGTAATTGATTAATAATTATGGTAATATATATAAATAAAAATAAATGCTTATCTGTATGGATCTTATGCGCTGCCGTGCTTCTCTTCCGATCACGATAAAACTTTGAATACTTATTACTTGCACTTACGGGTTGGTTATAGGCATAATACAATTATCTAACACACAAAACATATTTTTGGAACTATTTAACGCATCTATTAACCAAGGATTATTCTCAAAATAACAGATTCAGTAAAGATAGAAAATTAAGTGCAGAAATTAATATTTCGTAAATATTGTTTGTAAATGCTTTGTCTTTCTCTGAGGTAATAGAATTATTAGAGAGTGTGCGAGAAAGTTTTGGGGGGGACCAATTCTATAGGTTCGAAACTTTAACTAAGTATTTAATAAAAATTGTGTTTTTTGCAGTTACTTCTGAAAATATACTACAAATAATTTTTCACCAGGCGAGGTAACAACCTTATCGGAGAGTATGCGAGAAAGTTTTCACGGAGCCAATCATAGGATTGAAATTTTGAAATATTAGAGTATAAAAACATTTTGCATCATATTAAGTTAAAAAAATTATTAATTCAACTATATCAATCAATTTGTAGCATAAATTTATTTTAATCAATATTTAATCAATAAGTTTAATCAATATTAAAAGAAATATTTTACTAACGCTTTCTAATCTTGAGAATTCTGAACGAATATTAAACAAATCACGAAATAAACAAAAATAGTGTCTTCCTTTACAATTCTCAAAGAACATAAAGCATTCCAATTTTAAAAGAATGAATAGATCTATAATATAAAAATGAATTATTGTTTGTTCATAATTTATGCGTTGCCGTGTTCTTCAACTGAATTCTAATCAACTTAGTCAACTCATTGCTTGCCTCTCTGTGTTGATTATAGGCTGAGTACAGTTATATCCTTAATATAAAAATATAATTTTGTTTATTCGTACCTTATAGGCTGCAGTACTATTCAACCGATTACTATGCCAATGGCCAATTATTGCTTGCATTCCGAGGAAGGTTGTATTTTAAAATTGATAGTTGACAAAAGTCAAACAGCACGTCCAATCGGAATTAATCGCATTTATATCAAACAAAATAAAATTATGATTGATGTCACTCGATACGAGGGAAATGAAATCAAAAATTCGTTGTGAAAGCGCTAATGTGTTTCGTCTCGTTAATGAGTAGTCTTCTATACATGATGTTGTCATTCAGCGTGTTCACTATTTTGTCTGCAGCAAGCCGCACATATTATTTAGATTTGATTTCACACATACAAAATAAACTTATTTTTGACACCGCTTAAGGTAAGTTATATTTAATGAAAATTTTCCAGTGCAAACAGTAATTTTACTGTTTATTAAGTGAATCTACAAATGATATTCCGATTATAGAAATGTATGTGTTGATCGCTTCGACAAAAAATGTTGCCAAACTTTCGTCACTTTATTAAGGGATCAAACAACGCAACATCTAGAAATTAGCAAAATCGAGCTTCATAAACAAATGGACAGAAAAGAGAGCTCTTGAAGACCACCCACCAGTCCAAATGTGCGGATTGAACCTAAATAATCCATATTTTTCATATAACCAATTCTATGCTGGATGCTATGAGTCGGACAGTCAAGAACTTTGTTTCTGCTGAAGACAGAAACACAAAAATATTGTATACCCTAAAGCTCTTGAATAGTAAAGAAAAAGAAAGGAGAAATATTACTTACACTTCTCCTTTATGTATCATTCAATTTTAATGAATGTACTCATTGTCAACAAGAAAATAAACATACTTTCTATCATTCATCACTAAGCAAAATAGTTATTTTAATTTTCAAACGAAATTTCCAAAATTATTTCTTTTGCGGCAGCAACTCGCCGAGTACCAGCTAGTTAATGAATAAATATTAGTTGATAAATATTTGGTAATAAATATTAATTGATAAAGATTTGGGAAATGATAAATATTTAGTAAGTAATAATTATTAATTAATAAATATTTGATAATTAATTGATGAATAATTCTCATCATATTTAATTGATATTATAAATCCATTTATTCCGATATTTGATATCTGATTTTCAGTTAAAAGCGTGAAAGCTTATATAGTTACATCGAATATACTCTAAACAACAACAAATGTATTTAAAGCTGTATGCATATTTATTTACTGGAAACATTCGAAGATTTATGCTTAAACACTAGGCCATGTAATGCATGAAAAATATCTCTAAAATATAGGAGACAAAAACATGAAAATTCCGATAAATATTGTGACAAGCGCAATGGAATGGGCCAACACTATCTCTTGGGATTTCTGGTGATAAATTTTACTTTTTGTAATTCACTCTAGATAAATCGATTGCAAACATAAAACTAGAATGATCGCTTTCTCGATGAGACTTTGGGGGATAACATTGAAGATTTTATCTGGATACAATATATTCGATGTTTCCTTAAATACTTTTGTTCAGATTACAGAAGTTAGAGAAGATAGTGGATCAAATGCTTAGATGAGTCTTACAATCAGTTTTCTTCTTCATTAGACTATAGTTTTAGTATCCACTAGTCGACATGGTGAGTTTATGGAAAATATTTGGACTATTTGATGCAGTTTTTTCATAAACGAAATTTCATATTTATAGTCAAGATCTTAGATTTATAGCTCACAGTTTAAACTGATTTTTGATATTTATTGATGAAAACATTTCTTAATCATGCATGCCGATATTTAATGATTTGAGAAATCATTTGTAAAAACTAGAAGTACCACAAAAATTTTTGTTAATATCCACTATTTGTAGGAAAACAGATGTAATATCCTTTTAACCTGGCTTCAGTATCTTCATTCATCTTTTTTCTATACATTCAGGAATTAAAATCGAAATAAAAAGATGGAGTTATTCAATTAAAACTTGCTGGGATACTCTCTAATAACAGTGTTATTTCAGAATACGCCAATGCTTGACATTGGTATATAATATATTTATGAAATACTAATTTTTAGCGCAACTTTTTCATTTTTACTGAATATATAGTAGCATCATCAGCGAAGTTTTGGCGATCAATCAACTCGGCGAGTTTTTAGTGACCATTTAGTTAATAGTATCCAAAAATTAAATTTGTTTCAGTCGCGATTTTCTAAAGCGATTAAAACCAAAAATTCAAACGAAAAATTATATTTAAAGTCATAAATCTCCAAATTGTATTAATATATTTAAGTCAATGCATTAACTTATCGCGAGTAATGTTTCTGAAAATAAAGACTCACAGTCGGTCAACTTCTTTTTATACTTAGCTCTAAATTTGTAAGTGTCTATGCTTTTGTCGTTAAAAATGTGCATGAAATTTCCATCATCTATATCTGTTCATTTTGTAGTTATAGTTTTAATTTATAATTAAATAACTGGACAGATAAATTTCTTCTGAATGTATTTTGTTTAAATTTCGATTTGTAAAAATCTGCAAATGCAAAGGTAAAGACAATATACCAAATTTCAACCATCTTGACCAAAGATTTTTTATGTATCTTCAGTGCAGATAGACGGACATTTACCAAAAATTTGTTTTTCGAACTCAGGGAGGTCTAAAACAGGGAGATTCATCAAAGTCTCAAGTTCGAATTTTTTGAAGATTACAATACTTTCTTTATGTTGCATAATGAAATAAAATTTCTTTATAGTTCAATACATTTTTTCTTAAAATAAAGAATGAGCCATAAATACTAATAAGTATTTAATATCTAATTTTAATGGAATTTTATTAAACAATTGATTTTATTTTAATAATCTTTTTTTCAAAATATTTTCATAAAAAAATTTTCTTTTTGAAATAGTTGTTAAAAGTAGAATAGGTATACTTGTTTATTAAGGGAAATTCGAAATATATTGAATTCATATATCCGGAATTTTCAAATATTAGAAATAACGTGAAACGAGTATATATTTCCGATTTTATTTTAGAAGGATTAAAATTAAATAGCATTCTTTTCCATCAACTATGTAAATAAAATGGTGACAAATTTGTATCTATCCCTATTAAATACAGCATATTTGATTTCAGAAATTATTTATGCTTAGATTATTCTAATAGAGAATATTTAGAAGGGATTAATTGAATAAAATCCGTTGATTTTGAAACAAAAAATACTTTTGTAAAGGTCCTCATTCGGTGTTTCTACTATTGTTATAGAACTACCGTTATGAAGGATAATAAAACCTTGATGTGTGAACGCAAGACCAACTTACAGAATCCCTCCCGAATTAAACATGTTGGCTAAAGATTCAAATGAATAACTTTGAAGCATAACTTTGAACTTTGATTTGAAGTCTTTTTAGATCTTCGACATAGTATGTTTATAATTGTGTTCTAGCTTTCTAATCTTTTTCCTATTCCAGTTTTTAATCGCAAAACAATGTTGCTATGTATATATAATATACGAGGTTACTTAGCTATTGTGGAATAAAGCGTTTCGAAGGACAGAACAGATTGAGTGTGCTAGACAGTTGATAGTCTCGCATATTTTTAATTCACCAATTGTTATAAACATACTTAAAATTTCTTTAAATTTTATGTAACTTCATCACAATTTTTCTCTAAATTGTCTCGGTTTTTGATTAATGTTTTAAAATACATTATACAATTTACTTTCGTCATTTTTCTTTTTAAAAAACAGATGCTTTTTAGATTAGCTAATTGCAAATTGTTTTAGAATCCATTATAACTGAAAGTAATTTCCACAGACTTAAGGTATTTTCTCATTAAATTACTGTATGCAAGACACCTATTAATGAAAGAGCATTTTAATACTATTCAGCCTAATTCTTGCTTAAAATAGAACATGCAGAGTGTTCAATGTTATAATAGCAAATAGTATATATAATTCATGTATATAGTAATTTTTATGTAATATTATAGTTCATTCTTTTTCCAAAACTGTATTTTTCCACGTTTTTTTGGAGAAGTCAAAAATGTTATTTCATAATAAATAATAAGAAAAATTAAATGATGTGTGATTTGAAGCAATTATTAGCTAGATTCTTTATGAAGTCAAAATTTAATTATATACATTCAAAAGAAAATCAGAACAATTCAAAGTAATTTCAGTAAAGCGATTCAATATTGTATAATAAATCAACATCAGAAGATATTCTGTAATGTATTTCTTCTAATGGTAAATTATACTTCAATCGAGGAATGATGATCGAACTATTTTTTACCTCTTCATTGAGCAAACAGAAATTTAATCATCTTCATCCAAACATCCTAAATGATATCTTTGAAGTCTTTTGACAAAACACTTCAGGCTATAAACCTTATTCCATTTTCATTAATCTTTTTAGGTACGGGATTTAAAAAGCTAAATTGATTTAATATTTTTAAATTATTAATAATTTATTTTTTATATAGTATCACAGAGATCAAATATAAATGTTGGGCCCACATAATTAAGTTAAATTCTATTTTCTAACAATACCATCTAATTCGGGAAATACATGGCATCCTTTTAAATTTCCTAACGATATTCCAAACTATATTAGGTATATATAAATATATAATTGCAACTCTATAAGTTTTCGAGTCGAAATATTTTATATCATGGAAATATTTGATTGAAAATAAGTTATAGAAGATTCGGACACTTTTCAAAATATATTCTTTACAAAAAGCACTTTCTATTCGTGGTGGTGTATGAAAATCATAAATTTCTAGAGTTTTCAAAGCGAAATTACCTCGAGTAAATTTGATTTAAAATGACTTCCACTAGACTCGCATTTTGAATTTCATTTAAAAACCAAAGATGAACCAGAAAAAGGAGGATTTTATGTTCAATATTCAGGGATTACCTTTCAAACTATTTCCAAATCTCATTCCAAACCAAGAGCTTCTATTTGGAGTTCACCTTTCTCAAAAATAAAAGTCGTCCCGTTCGCTTTGGGCATTTAAATTTAAATCTCTCTGAAGACTCTTATCGTCTATATCCCAACATAGAACAATAAAGCCATTACAACTCTTTTCAAATTCCATTTATATTTCGTGTTCATTTTTATGCTATTATTATATTGTTATTATTATGTTTGGAATGCTTTTATTCAGTGGTTTCATTCAATTGAAAATTATTTTGCATTAGTTATCAACTTTTTGATGTTTATCCATGAAGTAGACGTGCTTGCATTCTGCCTTAGTTATTTACGCAAATTTGAGTACAAACATATATATAATACATTTTTTTAATTCTTTAGGAATTGTTTGAAAGACTTTTCTGCTGAATGAAAATCATCGAAACGAATACAGTATATTTGGGGTACAAATTTCAATACATTGAAAATATTCTAGGAGTTTCTTATATTAAATTTAATAATAGTAAATATTGATAAATAATTCCCTTAAATTGAAAAATTTTGATAAATATTTTCTTTTTTTATGTAAAAGGTATAATTATACATAATGAAGGCAAAGACATTTTTCGCATGATGAAGATATCAAACAGTACTTTAACCTCTATATTATAAATTTAAATGAGTAATTCTTGCATATATATACATTTATTTTATATATCTCGGAAACAGCTCTAATGATTAGAATAAAATTTTATATTTATGCCATGCTTCGTTTTTTTAAGTTTATCTCTCTAGATGCTCACAGATTAACGTTTTTATATAAGTAACTATTAGAATAAGTATATTAAATTTTCGCTTCAACGAGTTTTGCTTGCTTTTTTACTTATATATTTATATTTAATGTTTTTGATTTTTAGATTAATCTATATAAGTGTCTTTCTCTTAAACAAACTTGACTTTACTCACACACACTAATTTAAAAAGAATAACCTCTTGAGCTTATTTTTATCTGCTCTTATGCAAGCAATATTATATAGCTCCATCTCAGACCCGATTTCAGATGGTAAAACTGAATGCAAGTTCAAAAAGAAGTAATGATAGATAAACTCTAAGCTAAATATATGATAGGTAATTGTTGGTTAAACTGAATCTATGATAGATCATTGTTGGTTAAACTGAATGTATGAAAGGTTAACAGTAAAGTGGAGACTTTAAAATATAACAGATTGTTTCGAATAACACATTCATAAGTGCATTCATGATTTTTTTATTTATATTATATTAGATCATATGTAGGTAAGATTAAAGGATATTTATATCTAATCAATATGCGACTCGTGTCTAAATATTTACTTAAAAGGAAGCAAAACTGCTGAGCAATGCTCGGTCTTCCAGCTATTAATTATTTATGGTAAGTAGAACAACAACCAACGCCCTGACATAGAGATAGCGCGTCTTCCTCGTAATCTGGGCCTCCTGTGTTCGAACATGGCTGTTCTTTCTCTGTTCTAAGTGTGAATGTGCCCTAATGTAAAAAAGGGTTGTGCAAGCGCCTGAGTGATGTTGGAGTGGTAAATTCGTGCTCTTGGCCCTAGTTGGCGCTGTTAAAAACAAGAGACGCATCCTATCGGCTTAAATCACTGGCTTTGTAACTAATGGGCTTTTCCAATGGCACGTGCCATAAGAAACAACAACAACAATAATAATAAGAGTTACTTTTTTCTTGTATAAATTCATTTAAAGTTAATGACGAAATTGCAACCCTTATTCTGTAAGTTTTTGAGGCAGATTTGTCCTTTAGTTTCTCTAAAATAAGTTGTAGATTTTTTTACCCATCCTGTTGCATATTTTTTGTCAGAAAAATATTTAATTCCCCAAATTCTTAATTGAAATAAAGCTTATGTAGGGACTGAAGATATGATTGAATATATAATGGGGATTGCCAAAAAGCAATAATAAGAAAATTTCAGATTTTTTTGATATTTTCATATTAAAAAATAATCTTTCAGAGAGTTAAGTTGTTGCATATTTTTTTCCTGTTGCATATTTTTTTTCAGAAAAATATTTAATCCCCCGAATTCTTAATTGAAATAAATCTTATGTAGGGACTGAAGATATGATTGAATATATAATGGGATTGCCAAGAAGCAATAATAAGAAAATTTCAGTTTTTTTTTTTTGATATTTTCATATTAAAAAATAATCTTTCAGAGAGTTAAGGATCAAAGAAAAAAATATTTTTTATATCTTACATATTTACATACATATTCTTATTATCATTACTATAATTTATACATACCCATATTATTTACTGGAAAATTTTTAGCATAACTTTTACAAATTAGTTACAAAAATAAGCCTCGATTCTCAGTTCCCTACAAACAATTTAATATCCTTTTTTTTATTAACCTTTGAATTTGAAGGACTATCCATTCAGTTTATCAATAATATAATTTTATATAGAATTTAAATAGCCTGACATATTTGAAAATTTATTTAGAAAAAATACTTCTCTAATTTATAGTTCTAATTATTTTCTTTTGTTCAATAGCAAACAATTCACACTCTTGTAACACTGACCTTTTTAAAGTGAAACTTACAGCTTACATTGATGCTCTGCCTATAAAACGCCTTTTAATAGAATTTACAGGGAATTATTTTTCATTTAAAATTTCTGTCTATCTATATTGCTTTTGATCATCTGAAATTTCTAAAAACATGTTTTTTCAACGTATATAATTATACTCGAGTTATTTTCCGAAAACATTAATTTCGAAGAAACTTTTAATAGATTTTCGAAAAGAAATAATTAGATTACATTTATTTCTAATATTGCAAGTTAGATTTGAAAAGGTGTGTGCTTCTTTGACTTAAGACTAACACAACACTTTTTTTCTTTTGCATCTTTTCAAAAATTGAGCTTTGCCTTTTTTATGTTTCAAAGTTATTTCGAATAGAAACTATACAGATATAGAGGAAATAAAAATAAAAAAAATAATAAATGCTCTTGTATATATTTCAAAAAAACATACAGTTAAACATTGTTTTTCCTCTTTCTGATATTTTTATCATCTAAATATTTGAGGCTTTAAAAAAATTAAGGAAACTTATTCATTATCAACAGAATCACGCCAAAAGATTTTTTTCATAAACAACCAGTAAAATATAATTTCTTTATTATTTGTACGAAAAGACATCGTTATTATATTCTTTACTTTCAATATAATGTATAAAAATTATTATAATTATCATAGGAAGTTAGTCTTGAAAAAATAAATAATTATAAATAAATAATTTTAAATGTAATAAATAATAAATTTTTTAATATCCCTTGCTTACTTTTACTATCTATTCTTTTTCTCTACTGAGGTAACATGATATTGAGAAAGCCTCGTTTTAGCAATATAAATTACTTCACAATGCAAGAATTCTTCTCATTTGTTTGGAAATCTGAAGCAAAAATATTATCTATTTATAAAATACTTAATTTAGTATCCTAATTAATGTTATGTGATAGAATTTTTTCGGATAAAATTAACGTTCACATGCAAAACCAGCTCAAATTCCTATCGTTTCCAACTAGCGTAATTGGCTCGATTCGTTAGTTTTCGGAACTTAACGGTCGCCATCTTGGTTGCCCTTGGGAGAAAGAGTAACTAATTGTGATGAATATCGTTTGCCCTTTTCTTTGGTCTCGAGAGATTCTAGTCACTTCGGTTGAGAAGATTAAGTACTTCCTTATTTACATACAACTCCCTGAAGGTTTGCCCTGGTTAACGCATGATATTGAAATAAATGGGTCTTGACCTTTCTTGAGGGGATGCACCTTCGCACATTATAGATTTGCTGTTGTTTATTTCAAAGAATGGAAATGAGATGTGGCAGCAGTTCTACCGGTATATTACTTGAATATTGACAGGGAGAGAATGGCAACTAAGCTTTGAATATTATTTGATTATGCGTTTGAATTTTACTCTCTTTATTTTTTTAAAGAAAATGCTCCATCCAGAATGACTCGACTTTTGAAATGGACTTCCATATTCCATTTACATACGCTTAAAGGAACAGGAGAAAATGACATATGAAGATATTATGCTCCTCGTGAACTTATTGTTTAGTATATATTAGTGAAGTACTTTATTATTCTTTTAGTAATATTATAATATTTATGAATGGGGAATGGAAAGCAGGCTGATGTATTTAAAGCATATGCTAATTTAGCCACTTATAGCGACCAGGTTATTCTTCCAGATTATTGATTTTTTGATTGCGAAACATTAATGCTCAAAATTTATTTTTTCAATTGCTTCCTATGCTATAATATTAATGAAGACGTATTTGAGTGATTTAGCAAAACGATGGAGACTACGAAAGTAAGTATACTGCGTCTAAAGTATGTAAAAACACTAGCCTCTTTCGGAGACCAGATTTTCACAAAGATTATTGGTTTTGTGACTTAAATATTGGTAATGCATATTTTTTTAATAAAAGTATCTTTTTATTTGATAAAGACGTAAAAACATGCATTTAATTGAATAAGTCAAAATTAAATGTAAACATGCAAATTAAATGAAGGCAGAGATGGGGCTCTTGCATCAAAATGTATGCTCAAAGAAGTCGTTTGTAAAGACTTTACTTTACACGGGAAGAAGCACTCTATTGTATGTTTTGATGGATGAGTTTCAATTGCATAGCATGGAGAATAGTTACAAATTGTACATTACATTAAAATTATTTAAAATGAAGAAAACATTGTATAAAAATAGAATATTGATTTTTAAAAAAATAAGTTTTTGACCTTTAAGAGGACACAAAAATATTTTTGTAAAAATAACATTTTTGGAAGATATAGACATCCATTTCCATAATAAGTCAGCGATTACCCATTTTGGCAAATGTTCAGCCAGTTTTCTTATGTGATTAAACTTCGCTCGATGCCTATTTCTTGATTTCTTTTACATCTTCTTTCTTTGAATGAATAGAATTTCTGGTGAACTTCATCCAGAGAGTTTCTGATATCATTTATCAGTCTTGTGAATCAGCGAAGCATTGATTTAAGTGCAACCGTAAAAATGTTTAATAGTTTGAAACTTTCATATGGTGATTTGTCACATTTGATTGTTGCCATTTCACAATATGTAATTAGAGCGATTTTTGTGCCATGTATGTCAAAATTTATATAGATAATATAATATATTTGAAAAAGGTGGATAAAAATGAAAGTTGCTGGTAGAATTTCAATTTCTTTTAAAATGTTAATATTGAGCTAATAAATTAATAAATAGTGTTAAATATTATTAAAATAATGTTAATATTGAGTTAAATTAATGAATTAAATAATGTTAATATTGGGTAACTATAATGTTACGCTGTCTTAAATGTTCAATAATAAGATTTAACTAGAAACCTTATTAACCTTATTACTATTTGCCAAAGTGCCTAAAAAGTAATTTTTCAAAACCTTTGTTAATAGAATGTTCCTAATTATAATTAATTTGAAATGAATGATAAATTTCTAAAAATTTATCAAACTTTATTTTGGCTTAAAAAACAGATATTAAATATATTTTTCTTCTGAAGTTTATCAGCTTATACAAAATATTCCAAAGCAAACATATCGATTATAGTAAGATCACTTTTTCAATGTGATATCTAATTAGAACTTTTATCTGAACAATAGATTTAAAAATTAACTTAAAAGAACAAAGAAAGAGAACCAATTGAAATCTAATAAAATATCATCAAGTAATATTATGTTCTAAATTAAATATGCAAGCTCTATAATTCTTTCATTTTTGAAATAACAAATTATTTTTAGGTATTACACCTCTTATATATAGGTGTTGCATCCCTTATTTATATCTTTATAAAATTAAATAATATCCCAGAGAATAATTTCTTATAATTTGCTTATGCATTAAAATTTTTATACAATAAACGAAATTAAGTAAATTATAGTAATATTGATTAATTATAGAATGATTTGTGATGTATAAAGTATACCATTTTATAATTAATCACAACAAAAAAATAACGCCTGATTTTATTTCTGACTTGACAATTTTAGAATTAGAATAAAATGTTTCTAAATTATATAACTTCGTATTTAAAAAGAAAAAACGGTTTTGAATATGAAATATTTTCTCAATTTGAATAATCCTTTTGTATTTCTTAATTTTGAATGAATTTCAAATAATACAGTTTAAAATATAACTGTTTTTTGCAAAAATAATTATTTTTGTAGCATATAGAGATATATTTTTGTTTCTGTTGCAGAAAAACAGAAATGTTTTGATAAAAAGCATAAATATATTTCCAGACAGAATATTTCATAAACGTTTCTGAAATCTTCTCGAAACAATTCAAATGAGCCATATTGTATTTTAAAAATAACTATATATAATAACTATATATTATAACTATATATTATATATTATAAATAACTATATAACTATAACTATATAACGGCAATTTATACTACACTAAAAATATTAAATGACAAAATGGCAATGATTTGTTATTCTGTATTCGATCAAGAAGGAGAAATAACATTTAAATATTTTTAAGTGAATGAAATAAAAAATTTTTTGAATTGACAATCAGATGTAATCTCTTACTTCGAATAGTATTTGAAATAGATTTAGAGAATTTATATCAGAATATCGAATACTGAATTATCCCTTTTTAGTTCATATTTGATTTTCAAAGGAGATACAAAATGGAATAAAATTTGAAGTCATGACAGATCCATTTTAAACTGAATTTGCTTGGAAAGTTTTGATTTGAAATTTCTGAAGTTTTTATTTTTATGTAATTCACTCCTTAACAGAAAATTCTTTAAGGGTGAATAAATTTGAAAAAGCGTTTTTAACAAAAATTATTTTATTATTTATAAGTAAACTATTTAGATTATTATAATTTAGATAATAGGATTCGGTATCTCCTTACAATTCCAAAGTCTTTTCAGTTTCGGTACAAATATGCATATCATATTTTAAATAATATTCTATATATATTCAGAAATTAAAAGTTGAGTAACAGTATCTTGCTTGAAATATATTCCTAAGATTAATAATTTTACTAAATATTTCCGAAATATAGATGAATTATGTTATTTTTCACAAAATATGTTAAAAGCATCATGTAATCGACTAGTCGGATCAGTCTTCATCCAGTTCAAACACAATCAGCGTATGCGCTATATCTTGATTAGAGATACTCAACTTATCGACAAATCCATAATAATCCATGATAAGATATGGGTGGTCAATTTATTCTTTTAAAAACCTTATATTTTACTTTCAATACATATTCTCGAAAAAGTATCACGATAAAGCACTAGTGTAGGGTACAAAAAATGATTATAAACTTATTGCCTGAATGATGTTTACGAATTTTTAAATGTAAATTAATGTAACCTATTATCATTGATAAAATATTCTCTTTCATTGTGCAATCTTTTTTTTCACGATCTACTACCGATTAGTCTTTTTTGTACACCAAGAAAGTATATATTTAAAAAATTCTGCTTTGTTATGTTCTAGATGTCCTTTAAATGACTTCCGGTTTTCGAGACATTTAAATTTAAAATTAATGCAAAGAATAATTTAATAAGTGGATATCTTACAATATCTAACTTTATAAAAGTATTGTGGAAGACATAGAAAGACTGAAAAATGTTACGAAACTTGTACTTTGTGCTTTATAATTTTGCGCTTCATATTATAGTTTTTTTCCCATTAAATAAGTTTTTCTTCATTACACTGGAGTACACAATTATAAATAAATAAACATATGATAAAATAAATTTAATAAATAAATTAAAAAAATATCTATTCAGGAAAAAAATCAATAAACTTAGATAAGACAAATCATATACTAATAGGCATAAATGTTATATTTGTAAGTGTAACAGATCATTAAATAAATGATGCAAAATTAAATACTATATTTTCATTAAGAAATTTTTTATCATACTTCTGATACATAATAATTTTAGCAAAAAAATTTAAACAAATAAATTTTTAAAAATGTTTTGATATTAGAAGAATTGTTCTGAATGATCTAAAAGCAGATGCTGATTGTTCCAAAATTGGCATAGGTATATGCAATTTAGGGTAAAGTTGGAGTAATTTGCGTACCTAAGAAATTTTTAATAGTAATTTATTAAGGATTTTTCAACAATCAACTTCCAGTATACTTTAAATGAAGACAAAAAGTATGAAATCATCACAGCTTGTTTCTACCAAACCCGTTTTTTTAAAAAAATATTTTATTATCTAAAATGTTCATTTAAGTGCTATTAACTCCCATAAGAAGTAATTATAGATATTGATTGGCAAATACTGCTCATGTAGTAATGAGTTGTAATTTGGTGAACAAGAAGTAAAAATATTTTTCCTGAGATATTACTTAGTAATTGCAAATTTTAATCCAATTTCATTTAAAATTTGCATATTTTTAAAGCAAAGTTTAAAATATTAATACAACGAATATTGCTAAACGAACTTAACAAAGCAAGAATTGTAGCATAGTTTAGCAAGTTTCAGAGCAAAATCAAATTTTAATAGCAGATTGAATAACTAAACCAATAACTATCTTTGTAATTTTTGAGACATATTCCTGTAGCAGTAAATGCACAAAGTTCATGGGATAAAACCTTTTCTTTCCTGCCGTGTTTACCGGTGAGAGAACTAGATCCAAAGTACAAGTTTTTTTTAATGATTTAAGTAGAGTACGTTTGGGAAACAAACATCAACTAGCCCAAACCGATAATTTAAGGTGATTTATTAAAATCAGTTCGGTTTCAGCAAAATTGTTCATCTATGGACTTGATTGGTTTTAATAAATTGTGCATGGAATTTCGAATGCTCAAAAAATATCCAGTGCCCAGCTTTCGTAACGTGTTGAGAAAGCTCTTCTAAAGAAATTGAGAAAACCTGCTTCCTTCTAAATTTGTTTTCCAAAAGATTAAACTGTAAAAATATGCTTTAAATTCAAGGATTCCAAAATATCTCACTAATTATCTATTTTTTCGCCTTATAAAACAGTGATAAGCTGGTTTTTGATGAATAAGAATCTAAGATTTCTTATCACAGAACTTTGTGTATAATTTCGAGTTCTCCATTTCAAAAGAAACATATAAATTCTAAGTACTGATTTGGTAAAGGAGTTTTGGTACGAAGTAATAATATCATGCACCAGATGTCATATTAAACGGTATTATTTCATAGAGAATTTATTTATTCATCTGGTATTGTTTCAATTCAAATTCGCAAATCTTATAATATTTGGAAGTGTAAATTGTTTTTATTAAATACAAAACGGAACTTATATTTAAAATTGCAGGCCTGATAGTAATAGAGAAATATGACAAGAGAAAAAGAAAGGGAAAATAAATGCATTTGTTGAAAATTAGAATTTTTTTTTAAATTATTATTTAAAGAAATGCATAGAAATAACAGAACTAAGAAATCAGAAAGTTGAAAATAATGACTTAAGTACAGTACTGATGGCACCAGAAAATCTAAAATCACTGAAGATGCGATGTTAAAAATTAATTTTTTTACTAATTATTTAAAGTTTTAAATTGTTTGAATTTCTTTTATAGTGGAGCAAGAATGTGGAGATTTTCTTTAAGTGATGGCTTGTGTGTATAGGATGATAGGTGTATGGGAAGACAAGGAGGAAGATCTGATTGAATACTTTGTGGCTGAGGGCGGGGGGAAAATAAATCTTTTTTGAATAACCTTTTTACATAATTTTTTTATAATTCTTATAATATTTCTTTCAAAATTCAATTTTAGTATTTAAAAAAATAAATTTTTAATCCAATTCATTAAAAAAATTTCATTTATTTTATCATAGATAAAACCCTTTCCACGTATTTTTCCATTGTCATAAAATGATTCATATGATGTTCCCGTACTGCATAGATAATTCTTGGATGTGTGCCATGAGATATGGCAAGTTCGTTCCCACACCTCGTAATTGAAATATGCTTAAACGTCCAGATTAGGTTAAATGCTTCATAAGCGTTTAATATACGAGTCTTAAAATCTGACTTCTAGAGTAGCTTAGATAAACAATAGATAGATAGCTTTCATAAACAAGAAAGTGAATAGAGATACACAATCTAGACGAATATTCCAATTAAAAAAACTCACGTTCTCCTAAAATGCATAAATAGTTCAATTTTTTTTTTTTGTAATTAAGAATACAGATCCAACAGAAAGTGATTTATTAAATTTAAATTTGAAATAATAACAAAAAGGCTATAGAAATTTATTGATCCCATAATAAAAATTTATGATTCTACAATCTTTCATACTGTTACTATCGATAGCAGAACTAATTTACTAAACAAAATATTAAAAAAACAATTTATGTATTAAATAAAAATTAATTAATTGATAAATATTTGGTAATTAATTGACAAAAAAGTGTCATAAAAATTAAAGGATATTATAAATAATCTGTGTTTTACGATATTTGATATTCCATTTTCATTTAAAAGGATGAAAACTGACACACATAGATCGAATACACTCTGAACTACAACATATTTATTTACATCTCACCACAGACTTATTTACTGGAAACATTTGAAGGGTTTCCCATAAACACTGGGTCATGTAATGCTTGATAGTATCTCTGAAAAAATGGTGGACAAAATCATGAAAATTCCGATAAATACTGAAATGGGCCAACAGTATCTCCTGGGATTTCTGGTGATAAATTCTACTTTTTGCAATTCGCTCTAGATGAATCGATTGCAAACATAAAACTAGAATGATCGCTTTCTCGATGGGACTTTGGGTGCTAACATTGAAGATTTTATCTGGATGCAATATATTTGATGATTCCGTAAATACTTTTGCCCAGATTATAGAAGTTGGAGGATCAAATGTTTAGATGAGTCTTACAATCAGTTTTTTTTCTTCATAAGAGAATCTTAAAATCTTATGATTAGATTTATGTGGCATATAAATAGATTTTTGGTGGAAGAACAGATTTAGATCTAAATGTATAACACAAAGCTTAGTTATTTTTCTTTTTCTTTTTTACTGAGATTATAGTTGTAGTATCCACTGCTCATAATGGTGACTTTATAGAACAAAAATGTAGATTTTAGATGCAGTATGGTTATAAAGCTACCAAATTTCAAATTTATATTCAATATCTTAGATTTGCAGTACACTTTTTAAATTTATTTGCTCTATTAACTGATGAAAACAATGCTTAATTTTCCAGGCAAATATTTCCTGGTTTCAAAAAATCATTTATAAAAATTAGAAAATAGCTCTAATTTTTTTTTCAGATTACAGAATTAAGTATTTTTGTTAATGTCAACTGTTCATAAGCGAATCAATTTTGAATCACTTTAAATTGACTTCAATTCCTCCATTTTATTGTTTTTAATATATTCAAGGAGTAAAATTTCGATAAAAAATAAAACAGGATACATCTTTATACCAAACATTCATAAACTAAAGATTAAACTATAAAAAGTAATAAGAATTTAATATCTGTTTTGGATGAAATTTGTTCGATATTTGATCTCATTTTGATAATATGTTTCGAAATATTTTAATAAAAATTTCTGCATCTTGAAATAGCTATCAAAGGAATGCGAGTAAAATATTCTTGGTCGGTTAAGAGGAGTTCAAAATATGTTGCAATCATAAATCCGGAAATTTCAAGTAATAGAATAAACATGGAAAGAAGATATTTGTTGATTTTACTTCAGAAAGAATATTCCAACTAAGTATACATTCTTATCCTTGGATTATGTGGATGAAATGATGAAAGATAGTTATTTATTTTTATTAAACCACAGCAAACCTGAAGAATCTAAGCAATTATCCTTCTTTAGATTCTTGTAGTGAACAGCTCAGAAGTGATTAATTGAATAATATCCATGTTTTTTCAATATATATATATATATATATAATATAAACAAAATAAGCTAAGCAAAACCTAACATAACCGAATCAAAACTATAGCCAATGGAAAAAGAATCCAGCCTGAAAACTTCATCAAGGGTCATTTCCAGGCAAGGATTCAAAATAAGGGAATAATTAATCTAAATAATTTAATAATAAGGGATGAATTAATTTAGATTCATTTGTATTTTAATTGTAGCTGCATTTGCGCTCACCAAATGCAATGATTGACTTTTTAGAAACTAAGAAAATTTTAATTCTTAAATTTGTTTGAATCCGCAATAACTTTTAATTTCGATTCCAATTTAAGTTTCATTTTCATAATTAGTGTCGTTTTTGCTTCGTTTACATAATTTTATTAATTACAATTATTTGGATTTGTTTCATTAATTGGTTCTATTTAATTTGTTTTTCATTTTGTGAACTTTTAGCGTTTAATTCCGAATTGAGTTTTAATTTCGATTTTGGCCTAGTTGGTTTCGTTTAAATTTTTGTTGACCAGGAAATGGGTTTTAATAATTTTGTGGTTATATATATATATATATAATATATATATATAATCATAAAATTATTAAAACAATCAAAATCCATTTCTTGATCAACAAAATTAAAATGAAACCAACTAGGTCGAAATCGAAATTAAAATTCAATTCAGAATTACACGCAAAAGTTCACAAAATGAAAGGTAAATGAATAAGAACCAAATAATGAAAAGTAAATGAATAAGAACCAAATAATGAAATAAATCTACAATACAATATTAAAAGTTTTTAAATCAATCATTGTATTTAGAGAGCGCAAATGCAGCTACAACTAAAATGCAAATGAATATAAATTAATTAACAAAATAAGATAACCTAATCAAAATAATCAATAGAAAAATCATTAGAAAAAAAAATAGTCAGTAAAAATAGTCAATAAAAAAGGAATCCGGCCTGAAAACTTCGTCAGGAGCCACTTTCAAGCAAGGATTCTTAAACTAGGAATTTTTTCTGTGAGGCGTCGATGGACAATGGCTAAAAGTACTGACGCCTCGTGGCCCGAAAATCCCCCGAAGATGAAAGCAAAAGAGACATACCAATTCCAACATTCCAAAGCTACTGACTCAACTGTTTTGTTATAAAAAAGATAAAAATATAAAAGAATATCGTTTATGTGAAAATAAGAGGTGCAGGACCTGTCCGCTGGCAGGCAAAGAACAAATTAATAGTGAAAACACAAACTTACAAATTTTTTGTAAAAACAAAAACCTAATTTATATTATAAATTGTATTGAATGTAAATTAAATTACATAGGTCAAACTAGCACCGAACTTAATCTAAGAATTAATAACCATAGATCTGATATTAAAAACTTTATAAAAAATAAGAATTCTGAATTTGAACTAGAACACTTTCAATGCCATAATTTTAATAATATTAACATCTATATTCTAGAAGACAATATTCATGACTTAAACAAAAGACTGGACCTTGAAAATATTTACATTTGTAATTTAAAAACTTTATTTCCTTATGGTTTGAACAGCAAATTAAATGGCGAAGGTTATGGGGATATAAACAACTCATGTATCTATAGCAAATTCAATATTTTTAAAGATTTTTTGAGAACAGAAAACGGCAATAAGAGATTTAAAAGAGGTGAAGGTAAAGGGGGTAATTTTCAAATAATATTTGAGGAACTGTTGAATTATTGTAATCTGGATCATAATGGTGAAAACATTTACAAAATTAGGAAATATATTTTTGGTCTTAGAAAAAGTAAAATTAAATGGTTAATAAATAATAAACTAGCTGATTTAAAATTCAAAAATTTTTACACCAAATGTGTTATTCTAGATCTTATTAAATTTAAGCTTAATATTGAAAAAAACCGATTTATTAATAAATAATGTTAATAATTTAAACAAAGAATTCTGTGTTATAAAGTTTTTAGACATTGACTATGAAAAACTAAAATTACCCAAAATTTTGCAGATTAACAAAGATTTCTTTCCTTTAAAGAATACAATAGTTTCAATTGCATTCAGCTATGAGTTACTATATTTGTAACTACAATTTCTATAGCAAAAATTTAAATAAACAAAATAGACTGTCATTGTGATAAAGAAATCTATAAGGACTATGTAGATACGGAGAAAGGGCATGTAGTAACAGGTGATTTAAAAATTATAGATTCTAGCCCATTAAGGGATCTTATGGAAAAGGGAACAAAATTTAGACTTAGAGAAAGATTAAACAATAAAAAAGTGTTGATTTCTTTTGGGCGCGATTTAGACATTTTTATATCTAAAATATCTCGAAAATATAGTTGGCCTCCAGAGGGAATTAATGAATGGAAAATTAGGATCTTAGGAGAAATTAAAACTAAGTATAATATGAGTAAAGTTAGAATAAAAGAACGGGGATTTTATGCTACCAAATCAATAAAAAAAGAAATAAAAAAAATTTAAAAGAAAAATTTACTATAACAGTTATAGATAATGTATAATTTCTGTATTATGTGTAAGCACTATTATAAAGAACTTTTAATTAGTGAGTTTAATTCCAATTCTACTTATAATTTGGTTAATTCTAATAAAAAAGAACTAGACAAAAGATTGTTATCTTTCGCTAAAAAAATTAAAATTAAAACATGCTCTCTAAAGTATCCTTATTTGTTCCCCACTGTTAAATTTCACAAAAAACCAATTAAATTTAGATTTGTTACCAGTAGTACAGGCAGTTATAATTACTACATGGGGAAGCAATTTTTCAAATTCCTAAAAATTATCTTAAATAAAATTGAAGAAGAAGATTGTTTTGTCATTAATAATAACAAAAAGATTTTGGATTTCTTAAAAGAAAACAAAATTTATAAAATTAATACTTTTGACTTTGAAAATTTATACACCAACCTGCCCCATGAGAAATTAATAAATGTCTGTACTCATATATATTATGAATATTTAAATGAAAATGTAATTAAGAAAAATGACTGGCTGGCTTTATGCAATTTTAATATTACCGAAAATTATATATTTAATGGTATTGATTTTTATAAACAGGTTAAAGGTATCCCAATGGGTACAGCTTTTTCAAGTGCTTTAGCTAACATGTTCCTTCATTATTACGAGAAAAAAATAATTAATAATTACTTAATAAACGGTTGGCGATTTATTGATGATTTAATTTTGATTAACTTAGATAATACCAATATTGTTACTAACTGCTATCCTAAAGAATTAACTTTAAAAGAAACAAATAGTGATAATCTTGAAGCTACTTATCTGGATTTAAGGATCAAAATTGCTAATGAAAAAACAATAGTCGGTATTTATGATAAAAGAGACGAATTCAAATTTAATATAATTAAACTCTGTAATTATCACTCTAATCTTAACTCTAAAATTTTCAAAAATGTAATTTTCTCACAATTTAATAAAATTAAAACAATTTGTAATAACAAAATTTCTTTTACAAAAGCAACAAATAGTTTTATTAAAAATTTAAACAATAATGATTTTCCCAAAAACTACTGTAATATCAATATTTTAATAAAAAAAGAAATAATGAAATATTAGTGAAATAGATGGCGCTAAAAAATCACATTTATGTTTAGTTGCACGGTGGTGTTGTTGTTGTTAAGGAATGGCGGATACTAGCGGACAGGTCAGCGAACTGATTTTCTTAATTTTGTCATTAATTATGATCTTTCTTATATGGTTTTACCTTTTGTATATATATTTGTTTCATTTGTTGATGTTTTGCTTTGTTTTTGTCTTTTGCTGTTGGAATTGGTATGTCTCTTTTGCTTTCATCTTCGGGGGATTTTCGGGCCATGAGGCGTCAGTACTTTTGGCCATTGTCCATCGACGCCTCAAAGAAAAAATTCCCTGTTTAAGAATCCTTACTTGAAAGTGGCTCCTGACGAAGTTTTCAGGCCAGATTCCTTTTTTATTGACTATTTTTACTGACTATTTTTTTTTTCTAATGATTTTTCTATTGATTATTTTGATTAGTTTATCTTATTTTGTTAATATATATATATATATATATATATATATATATATATATATATATATAATTAGCAATATAAGAGAAAACGAAACTAATTATGGAAACTTAACTTAAAACTATCACGGACTCGAACAAGACCAAAATTTAAATTTAAAATTTAAAAGGCAATCATAGTATTTAGTGAGCGCGAATGCAGCTACTACTAAAATACTGATGAATCACATAAATTAGCAATATAAGAAAATACGAAACTAATTATGGAAACTTAATTTGAAACTATCTCGGACTCGAACAAGACCAAAATTTAAATTTAAAATTTAAAAGGCAATCATAGTATTTAGTGTGCGCGAATGCAGCTACTACTAAAATACTGATGAATCACATAAATTAGCAATACAAGAGAAAACGAAACCAACTATGGAAACTGAACCAAATACTTCGAATTCGAACAAGACCAAAATTTAAATTTAAAATTTTAAAAGAATGAAGACTTTCTCAAGGGTCACCCTCAGGCAAGGATTCAAAATAAGGGATTTTTTCTGTGAGGTATCGGTGGACAATGGTCAAAAGTAAGTGACACCTCGTGACCCGAAAATCCCCCGGAATCGAAGTTCGAATGAATGAATGAATGTTCGAATTCGAAGTATTTGGTTCAGTTTCCATAGTTGGTTTCGTTTTCTCTTGTATTGCTAATTTATGTGATTCATCAGTATTTTA